>CAUYTI010050761.1:0-14429 GCA_963575145.1 Galago senegalensis | reverse complement strand
CCCTCGGTGTGGAGGGGTCCCCTCCAGTGGGGGGGAGTCAGCGAGGCCCCCTCGGTGTGGAGGGGTGCCCTTCAGTGTGGGGGAGTCAGAGAGGCCCCCTCGGTGTGGAGGGGTACCCTTCAGTGTGGGGGAGTCAGAGAGGCCCCCTCAGTGTGGAGGGGTGCCCTTCAGTGCCTGGGGTCAGAAAGATCCTCAGTGTGGAGGGGTACCCTTCAGTGTGGGGGAGTCAGAGAGGCCCCCTCGGTGTGGAAGGGGTGCCCTTCAGTGTTGGGAGTCAGAGAGGTGCTTGCAGGACTGCTCCCAGAGGAAAAGCCCCAATTTCTCAGGTTCCTGTGATATGGGGTCCTTGTGCAGCCAGGAGAATCTTTCCAGTGACCACATGGGACCTGGTCAGATGCCCGATGCCAGCTGTGGTCATCACTGCATGATTTATCCCTCTGCAGGGAGGCGCCACAGTGCAAATCAGTGGAAAGCTCTGTGCAGGCTGGAGCCCAGTATCCTCCTTGGGTCTCACTCTTATTCTTTTTAAGATAAATCACCGTTCCTTCCTTTTAACCAAATAAAAGTTTGAATTTTGCACAACAATAATGACTAAAATTTGGTGAGTCTGCACCCCGAGTGCAGGACCTGTCACAAGCAGGTTGATGTTGCCATCCACTGTGATCTCCAGCAGCATCTGGGGATGGTGTGTTTGTTTTAGACAAAGGAAACCGAGAATCCAAAACTTTACAGACGTTACCTCAGTCAATGTAGGAGGGCAGTGAGTGTCCCGGTACATTCAGAGTCAAGCATCTGATTGCCGAGTGCAGATTCTGATTTTAGGTTGACAGAGGGAATGAACATGTGTGCCCCCGAGGTTCTAGGGTTCCCCGTGGGCATCACAGAGGGGGGCCTTCCACGGGAGGTTCTATTAGCTAGAAAATGTCGAGAAGCTGCTGTCACACACTGGGTAGCTCCATGCTGCTAACTGTAAAAGAGACACACTGTGCACATTTGCACACGTACCTTCCTCGGTTGTGCAAAACATTAGATCAACTAGATTCACTGCTTTAATCCCCCTCAGTTATATTATCTAAATTGAGCCTCGTATCCACAGTTTCTTGGCAGGATATGTATCCAAATATCAGCTTATACTTAAATAGCCATCCACTGATGAGAACTCCCATTATATTCTGAGCCGTATTAATTATTAATGGTCTGAATGCGAGCAAGTTCCTGGACATTGCTGAATCATCTCAAATTCTGAGGTTCATCTTCAAGGATGTCATGATTATACCAGGCAGTAAAAACCAATTCTCTGAAGAATGACCACCTTCGACAGCCAATGTAAGCTGTGATTAATAACGTCTTTATACAAAAAGAAAACATTATTTTAAAATAGGAAAGGCCTCCTGTCTTTCCTATCTCAGGAAAGATTGCATTTAAGGGGGTTTGATTTTAAGTGTTGTTTTTTTTTTTTTAAGCAGAAAGTAGCACAGTTTAATTCTCTGTAAAATTGAGAAGAGTCTGTTCACATAAAAGATATTCTTGGAGGAAACAGAAAATCAGAAGAAGACACAGCGTTTCTAAATTGTAGGTGAGAACCAAGTACCTGTGTACCTTGTACCTTGTACACTCATTTTTTATGTTTCATTGTCTGTCTAACCCTCCCAAGGAAATCGGTGGCATTGCCAGTGGAAAGCATGGTTTTATCTGTCTTCCATATGTGAAAGCAATCTATTTAGAAGAAATAGAAGAAATATTGGAAAATAGGCTCCATTTTTCTGCAGACTTAGATCTATAGAAGTTGAATCTCCTATGAAATCTTTTGAATGCCATGAGGACTTTTTTATTTCTTTGGTAACAAAATCAGTGTGGAAATATTAAATAAAATGATGTAGAAAACAAGCAATAGCTCATATTTAGAAAAATTAAGTATCAGATGTATCTCTTACACAAGGTTTCAAGTATATATTTCATCTCTCTGTAAAACGTCATAAAAATTTTTTTACTTATAAACCTCCAATAAATAGTCTGAAATTAACATGTCAGAAAGCTCAGTTGAAACACATGCGTGACAATTAGGTGTTATATAAAAAATACAATGTCCAAAACTATTTATTGATTTATAAACTAAAAATGAAGTCGATTAGAGATGAAAGAGAGAGACACTTTTTAATAGTTCACATCCTGGGAGAAAATTGTATTATTTGATGCAAATTATGAATGCCAAATATGTCCCAGTACTTCTCTCTTTTTCTCTCTCTCAGTGGTAACACTTGTAGATCACAGAGGCATAAAAGCCTTCACGAGAAGCAGAAAGATGGAGCCACATTTAAAGGGGTTGCTTCTTTGTTCTTAGTCTTAAGACCTCATCATTCACTTAGTTTTACTTGTAAAATTGGATAAGAAAATAATTTTACCTGAAATTAATTAATTGCATATTCTTGGGTATTCAAATTATCTCATTCAACAATTATAATGCCCATGTAAAAAGGAAGCTTTAGAAAAACGTCTTTGAGAATCTACTTCATAATCTTGTCTCTGTTCATTTCTGATCCTTGAATAAAGAGAGAGAGCTATTGAGCAGCTTCCCTGACACTCACAATGACAAAGAAGATTAGCTTTGCATTTGCAAAAGCTACAGGCTTTTAGGAAATTACTCGTTATATAAAAAGTTATCAGCTTAATTTTGTTTGTGGTACTTACTATCTGTACGTACAATATTCTGCAGTGGGTATTGAATATAACCTGTGAGATCTTGGTCTAGAGGTTATACTTCAAATATTTTTAGCTCCGTCCATTGCTTGTCCTTATGCATCAGGTGTACTAACTAACCTGAAATACTGCACACAGGAATCCGGAGGCACACTGTGGTGTTTGTAAACCCTTCAAGCGTCTAATTGGATGTGTTTTTGTCTGGAATGTGTGAGATGTCTTCCTCCTCACACAGGGAAGTGTCACTGGTGTTTGTCGGAACAATAAATTTACCAGCCAATAGATGGCACTGGAAGTGTTCAAAACATTTTTTTTTAATGTTCTCTATTCCATTGAGTATAATTATTTCTCCAAGCAAATGACAAATTTTATAATTAAAAGAAAAACAAAGGCAAATTCAAAATATCCACATGGCAGAAACTCAAACTGTCATGCACCTATTGAAAGTTTTAGCACCCTTAAGACAAGAAACAAGGTCTTCACACCATACCTTAGTGCACTTACCAGTGTGTTGTTCAGAGGTGTTTTTACCAGCACCTGCTGGGATTTCTGGGGAAGTCTGCAAGCTCACTCGGTATGTGTGATGTCTATAGAGATTTTGGTTTGGGTACCATTTGCCTGCTTGTGTGATCCTGGTGGGGTAAGGATTACTGAGAAATGTAATTAAGTCTTTTCATTTCTGGTCCTCACCTGATTTTTCTAAAGCCAATTTTGCAAGTAACCTTTTCACTCTCTGGAGTAAACAAGACCATAAAGGGTTCAATGCATCAAGCAGAGTGAAAAAGAAAGTGCGTAATAGCACTTCAGCAAAGACTGCAGTGAACAGAGCAGTCTATGTACGGGATGGACTAATTTCCCTGAGATGAGCAGACAATGGGATGTCAAGTAGACTTGATGGGAAAAGATCACACGTGGAGTTCAGTGGGAATGCCTCATACACAGGAAGCCCAACTAGAACTCTAGGTGCTCTGATAAGTTGGGTCCAGTAATTATGCCTTAATCTTTGCCTTTTAAAATTTTTTTCTATTTTTATAGTTACATCAAATGTTTCACGATGCCAGACAATATTCTCAGAAAAATGTTATCAGCGTGATGCAACAGCAAAGGTTACTACTCTTCCATCTTTAGATAATACCCCACCACTTTTCCAAAGCTGTCTTAAATCTGGTGAAGAAACCATTACTTTCATCTAAAACAACTTTAAATCATTTCTTCATGAAAATTCAGCCCCAAATGAAACTTACACCTAGAGAAACAGCACATTCAACCTATTTGTTTGTGCAGAAAATATTTAATTTGTAAGTGTTTTGACATTCCATTAACATTATGTCTTTTAGAGTGAATATCATTAAGAAATAAATGCATGCACACATTCAGTTATATCCACTCACGTGCATATTTCATATTGATGTCTTGTTTTTACACATATAAAATGAAGTAATGTGACTAAGGACCTAATACAGTGCCTGGTTATTTTTTTAAACTCATAACAGGTTACAGAACAGATAGACAAATCAGCTGAAATAATCTGTTTAAATACAAAATATATACTTTTAGTAATAATGATTGTACAAACGCCCTACCTCATCCTACTAAAACCATCCTTCTTTCATATCTGGCTGTAAGAAATCCTGTACATATTTTTTCAGTGTGAGGACTCAATGCACTAGATGATGACTCTCTGTGTAAATGATATTTTCTTTTTTAATAAGGAAACAAATAGACCACAACTACTCTCTTGTTTTAAAAACCAGGCAAAATTTTTAGACCAAAAGATGTGGATTTGTGTGAGAGTTTAACAGTGACTATGCAGCTATTACATTGCAAGGTTATTAAATATTTGTTGAAAACGAATGGATGAATAGATGCATTACAATCTAGACAACTTTAAACTTTGAAAATTGGCTAAACAGGAATTAACTCATAGCAAGAAGAAAAGGAAATTTAATTCAAGATGTTCAATTCAGTTTTAAACAACAACAAAGTAAATGTCAAAATAAATCTGCGAGCCTTTTTCATATCACAGAAAAAAACCCCACATGTATCAGAGATGTTTTCCTGTATGTGTTTTACGGACCCTGACTTGTGATTAATGAGCTCTGAGTTTATTGGATAACTGAAAACTCATATATAGTAACTTTGCTCAAGTTAGCTAACTTCTCAAACTCTCAACCATCTCATTTGTGTAATAATTTTATCTATTTATAGGGGTGTTTTGAGAACTGTAATTAAAAGTACATGTACTGAATATAAAATAGTACAACCATTGGTGAGATATAAATTAATACAGAACCCATACAACTCAAAAATTCTACTTCTGGATATTTATCTAAAATAATTAAAAACAGATACTCAACCAAAAACTTACACATGAGTGTTCACAGCAGCCGAATTCACATTGTTCAACAAAATGGAAAGAACCCAAATGTCTCCTGACTGATGACCGAATAAATAAAATGTACTGTGTACAGGTAGAATGGGGACTGAAGACCCTACTCTTGGCAAGGGGAACCCCCTAGAAATAGGAAAAAAGAGAAATTAGCTGATCAGTGCAGAATAAAAACAGTTTAGCTAGTTTACTTTTAAGTCAGCAGCTAAATTCCTTATCTGAGCAGTTCCTGCTTTTGCTCATAGCCAGGCCTATAAGGGATGGGGCTTGCAAACACCCCTGGAGGGTCTGTAAACACTCTGAAGAAACAAGAGCCACAGAAGAAGCTGTGGGCAAGGCCTAAGAGAAACATTAACTAGGCTGCCTCCTGCCCAGTCAGTAGTCAGAGCAAATACCCATTGTGGGCATTTATATCATGGCCAGGGCACAGATCAGAGGAATAGCTCTAGCCCTGACATGGGGGCAGGAGGGGCTTGTGTACCCTTATAACAGAGGAAGAGGCCTCTGGGTTGGAGATAAGAGGAAAATTCCTGTTTCCCACCAGTTTTCAGCGGACACGTTGCTGGTGACATCTACTCCCCAGAGGACTAAAGGGGATTAACCTCCCCATGGAATCTGTGTGTGTGGCCACAGACAGGAGGCTGCCCCCACACAAGGTTCAGGTTTCGGATTTCTCAAGGCTGCTCAGACCCTTAAAGTAATGATTACAGACAGAATAAGAACTAACAGGCTCACTCAGAGAAGCTGCTGACATCTTTGTTTCCTTCTCCAGCTTGCCTCTGGGCTAATGAGCAAATGGCCTTCAATAAAAGCTGAGTGGAACAAACACTCAGGGCCATTCACTGTGAACCCTAGAGCTACTGATGGTCCCTGTGTTCCCACCTTTGAAAACTCTATTCTGTGTGTCCTATCTCTTTATCGCTTGCTGCTTCTAACTTACCTTTCTTCAGTCGATCCAGAGGTCTTAAAGGACCCAACCCCTATGGTGGGACCCCAGCAACAATGGACATGCCACAGAAAATTATTTACAAATAAAAAAGAACAAAGTATTGACACTTGCTGTAACATGGAAGGGTCTTGGAAACATGCTAAGTGAAAGAGGTCAGATACCACAGGCCGCACACTGTGTGATTTCACTTACAGGAAACCGTGATGGACAAGTTCATGGAGACAGCAGATTGGTCGGTGATGAAGGTGGTGGAGGAGGGGGTGGGGAGTGGCTGCTTGGTGAATTTGGAGTTTCCATTGGTGGTGATGGAAAAATTCTGGAACTAGATAGTGGTGAGGGCTGTACAACATGGTGACTGTACTTACTGCTGCTGAACTGTAAATTTTAGAATGACTAAAATGGTAGATTTATGTTAAGCGTATTAAAAATGAGTAAAAATAAATGCAAATAAGAACAACTTTTATAAATGTGTGCTAAAAGTTCTGAGGTCTCACTGTTGACCAGTGGACATGGTTTTGAGCTTGCTAGACTCCTTTAAGATGTGCAGCACATATGAAGGTTGAGAATGACTCAAACAAATATCGAAAAAGGCACCAGCCTGACTAGAGTGCAATGAGGTTAAAGCTTTGGACTTTAGTTACACATCAGCTTCTCAGCTCAGGCTGCACTGTAGTGAGTTTAAGCCCTGGTCTGGTAAAGTTTTGGTGGTTGTTGATAATATTATTCAGAGTAGAAATAAATATCTTGTAGCAGAAAAGACATTTTGTCTAAGAGACCCTGTGAAAAGTGAATTCTGAGGGTCATGTGCAGGATCCACTTATGTCTTGGTTACAAAACAACAGTTATGTTTTGGTTATAGCGATGGAACAACTTTGATTCCATGGTCTGATTGAGACATGGAAGCTAAAGAAAACTTAGAGATAATTTAATCCATAGACTTCAGTTTTAAATGAGAAAACCAAGATCCAGAAGGGTCAAATAACTAAACAAATATGAGTAAAAGAGGATTGTCAAGTAACCGACCCCTCCCTGCACATTCCCAGCCCCCATCTACCCACTATTCAATCAGGCCTGTATTTAAAGATGCAGGAGAAGTCGGTCACACGCCCATGGCTTGAAAATAAATGCTAGCATTTCTACACTTGTTTTTTAATGTGAATAACAGCTTTATTTATGATAGGCATGTATTCACTTATCTAAAATCCACAACCATCCTATAAGGTAAGTACGCTTGTTGCCTCAGTTTTCCAGGGTATTGTTAGGAAGTGGGAAAGAAAAATGTTGAATTAGCCACTTAGATTTGTTCACCACATGGGCTAATAATACCACCTGCTGCAATGTGGGCTGTGAAGTCCAAAAACTGAATAATATATATGAAGCACACCGTGTGCTGCCCAGCACATTGTCTATGGTCAGTAACATGACTGGTGGTGATGATGTGATAATGATTTTGTAAGTGTGTAGTAGAGTAGTCCAAGTTCATGCAGACAAGAGTCTAGACCTGAGATGATTTAGGACACATGGGAATTTTTGCCCTTTTTTGCCAGGTCTTTGAGAAGTAAAAGTAAGAGAATTTTTTTCTGAGGAAATAGTAACAGATGATAATAAAACACTGCTGAATTCTGGAGGCAGATAATGAGGTTTGCATCTTTCATTCTTTCAGAAAATAGGCAAATCTTTTGAATTAGGGCCAAACTGCCTGCACTGGGGCCTCCAGCCAAGACACAGAGTTCCGCATGCCTCTACAGTTGTTTGAGTGGAAGTGGTTAACATAGAAAATGAGAAGATCTGGGTTTTCTTTATTAAATTTTAATTAAAATCATAACTGTGTATATTTATGGGGTATCATGTGATGATCTGATGTACAGTGTGGAATGCTTAAATCAATCTGATTAACATAACCATCACCTCACTTATTTTTTGTGATAAGACATTTAAAATATACTCTTAGTTATTTTGAAATATACCCTTGCATTGTACATATTAGGTGAGATCCCACCAAGTGCCCTCTCTCCTCCCACAATCACCCTCCCTGTCCACTCCTCTCTCTCCTCACCCTTCCCCCTTGCTAGACTACATTTGTGTTACATTTGTACACTTTGATGCCAAAACACCACATTTTTACACTAATAATTAGTGGCATATTGGATAAGAAAGACGTTTGCTGATTCTCAAATGACTTCCTCATGCTCTGGAAACTGATGCAAAACGTAACCTTATGCTGAAAATACACTCTGCCCTTCTTCCCGATCCTGCCCCGCCGTGTGCTTGTGGGGCCTGTGACCTGTTTTCACATGGTGGATGCTGAGCTCTCTTCTCCTCAGAGTCGACTCCTTTACAGCACTTCCATTTTACATCATTGCTTTATGGACAATATTTCCACCATCTCAAAGACATTAAACCCTGATTTTTACTACACCAGTGCATTTGCTAGAAATGTCCAATAACGTACCACAATCTATGCTCTACTGAAAGATATTAATACCTGAATGATTTAAAAATGACTGCAGATTCTGCCCATGCCATTGCCAAAAGCATGAAGTCACTTCTGAACACACACAGGTCATGGGGTAGGGCTGTTCCTGCACCTCCCACCTGCGCCCCCCATACTGGCATTCTCCATGGTGCCTGGCAGCTGCTGCCCACATCGCCATCCCCCTGTAAGGATCGGTGGGAGGAGAAACTGCACTTTGGATAGGGAATCCCCTCTGTGTGAGAATGTGGGAATGTATCACATCTCTCACCCTAAAGCCAGGTCCCTATTTCCACCGCTGTGTAGTTAGTGCTCAAAGTGCACACTCTTCTGACTGTCTGGACAGATACTCCTGAGGCACAGTTTTAATAATGATAAGTGACCCATGTTCAACTTCAGCCATGTTCCTGGTGTTGGTATTTGTGAACCTTGAAAAGACACTCCCTCATCCTTAGCTTCTGACTCAAAACCACTGACTCGATTTGACTCGTGGCTGTCATTGTTACCTGCGGCAGACCACGCTCAGCAAGACTTTGAGTGACAATTACACCAAGCTTGACTGTTTGGGAAGTGAGCACCGGTTATTCCAGGAGCTATGATCACCAATGCCTTTCCTCAATCATTTGTCTTTAAAATAAAATCTAAGCCTTTCCCAGGAACAGGTAAGAAAAATTTTGATTACACCTTAGAATTAATGGATAAGTATTTTCTTACTTTAATGTAAAACTGAGCCAGAACTCAGATGAAAAGAGTCAGTGAGTGGAAGTGGAGTGCCCGTGCCGATCGCATACCCCTGAGGTCCTTGACTATTTTGGCATATGTGTTTCTAATTTTCATAAAAATAGTTAACTTCAGAAACTGTCTTTATATAACCTTACCTAACATGGCTATAGACATGTAATTGCTTGCTGAATTCATGATGGCAGAAAGTGCAGTCTGACTGTCACAATTACGTAGTAAAACGGGGGATAAACCCCAGGCCTTCCCAGTCAGGTGCTCTTTATTACAATACACTGAGATAAGAAATAGCCATCCTAATTAGGAACATTTCAAGGGCCCACTTACATACGTATGTTGTGTTAGATTGCGTGTGTGTTCTTGTGCGTCTGTACATGTACAAGAATATGCACATTCTTGGTCTCTGTAATGTGGGTGTAGATGAGGAAGCGAATATAGGCAGGAATAAGACCCCAGTTTCCCTGATTTCATTTATACACATTACATGCCTGAATCAAATTATCTGTTACTCCAAATATATGCAACTATTATGTACCGATAATAACAAAACATAATTTTTTTAAAAGATAAATTCCACCGTCAAAATTTTGTTTGCCTTAGAAGCAGTTAAATAAATAAAATTTATTGTCACCTTTGTATAAGTGGTTTTGACTAATAGATCTTAAAGGTTGTGGTAGAGAAACTGTCATATAATGAACAATTCCCTTGTCCCAGTGCAGCTCAGCCATTCTCTCACCCATGCCTAATCGACGTCCAACTAGCTAGCTCAAAGCAGTTTTAAATTCCCTTTAATCTTCTCCAGTGGCCCGTCTTACCCCTGTTCTCCATTTTAGGAGCAGACCACTCTGTTTTCATTTTATTGCAGTGAAGATCATCAGATAAGAGTTCCTGTAACTATCTCTTTCTCTTCCACCAAAATCATCTCTGAATTGTCACCCATGCATGAATTTCCAGTTATTCTTGCCTGAGGAGACGTGTTTGCTGATCTAAACCGCAGTTCCCTTCTGCACCAAACTTCCTATTTCCAAGCCCCAGGCTGGTTATTCTGCACCTGCTTCTCCTCACCCCACGCGACTTCTCTGCCTCATGAGTCCCCGAAGTCCAGGTGTTCTGCCGCTGTCACTCAGCCTGTCGGCCTCTGCTTCTCACGTGGGTTTGGACAATGGCAGCCATGGAAGGAATCGGAGGGTTGGGGGAGAAAGCACTGACCCGTTCACTTCCCCGCCCCTGAACTCTCACTGTTTTACTACGGTTTTAGCAGAGGCGGATATAGGTTCTCGCTTCCACTGGGAATCCTCTTCCTACGTGTTAGCTCTTAGCTGGACTTGGCTAAATGGTGGATCCTCAAGGATGTCCTGCTGTCCCAAGACCTGGGTGCCTCTGCATCAATCTCTGGTTCCTTCAGGCTTGTTCACACCTCTATAGATACTTCCTGAGAAGGGACACTAAGAAGGGACTTCAAGGGGGGGGGGGACACCAGGCCTGCTGACCCAGGAAGTCAGGAGGGCCCATGAGAGTGTGGCTGTGAAGTAACTGGGGTGGCTGATGATCAGCAGAAAGAGACCGTCAGTGACCAAGAGAGGAGAGCAATGCTGCCTGTGGGTGCAAGGAAGGACGTGCAGCCAGTTTCAAACTGACCGTGGATTTATACCTCTGGAGCCTTTGGGTCCCCTCTGTCACCTCTGCTCCTTCAGAGAGGGACCCACTTCCAGCTTTCTTTGGACATGCTCTAAGCTTTCTATGTGTTCTTCCTGAATGAAATCTCTCTTTATTGCACTAAAACTTGTCTGGGTCACTTTTACTCTCTATTCACGCTGCCTATGCTGTTCCAGTTTTATTTTGTTTCCATTAATTTTTGCTTTCAATTACCACTGTAATTTGGTTGAACTTTCTAGCTCAGCCACTAATCAAACCAGGTCAACTGGGTTTGGGAACCGGGACCCTTGACCCCTAACCCCTAATGCTTCATCCCTTTCACAAAACTCCTTTTGAAAATGCCACCTGTATCCAGGTGGTACCTTGACTGGTCCAAGCTTTTTTTTTTCTTTTATAGTGTCAAACTTTAACTCTCTTCCTCACAATTTTACAGTTCTTGCTCACAATTTTATAGTATTTTTTTTCATTGATTTATAAGTATGTTCAAACCTTGTCAGTATGGGGAAGCCTTCTCCCATCTCTGTCACTCTCCCAAGTTTTTGCCCGATGACAGTCTTTGAAACTCTTTCTTCAAAGTGCTGTCTACAAATGTTAAAATATGGCATCTGTTGCCACAACTCTTAATGCAATCCCATTTTATTAATACATAGCAAACATAAGAAGACACACTGCCCTGCTTAACAAACTGACGAGGACAAGCTTCCTGTTATCCCGTCCAGATCAGGGTACGGACACGTTCAGTCCCAGAAGCGTCCTGTGTGGTCTTCTTGGTCACAGCCCCTTCCCACTTCCTGTCTTCATAACCACCTTGAATGTTACAGTCTCTGCTCCCTTTAGGGTCCTGCTGCCAAAACACTCACCCGTCAAGAAAGGTTAATTTTGCTATTGAAACGGAATGGTGCCATGTTTATCCTGCTGTGCTGGCTTCTATCTCCTGCTTTTAAGAGTCATAAATATTTCTGTGAGCATCTGTAGCTGATTTTCAATGCTGTTTACTATCTCAAAGGCTGAATATACTACAATTTTTCTATTTTATAGTTACTGAACATTTGGGATGTTTGCAGTTTTGAACTAGTACTATGAGCTTTCAGGCACATGTACCCTTGGACATAAGAGAACACTTCTATCCAGTTAACACCAAGACACCAAGCAGGCTTTACCATGTTATGTCTGTCTTCCAGATTGACTAGATATGGCCAGTTATCTACCAAGTAATCTTAATAGTTCCTACCAGGAACTTTGCAATTTTTGCCTCCAAAGTTGTATCATGTGATTTTTATAATGTATTTCTCTCTCCAATTACTAGTACTATTGAGCATTTTTAAGATACTTTGTGAGATATTTATCCATTTTCTATTGCTTGCCTTTAAGAATTTTTATATTAAGAATTATTAATATAATTTTCATATTATTACTACTTAAGAATTTTTAATATGTTCTGAGTATGAGATTGTCTTGGTTATATGTGTTGCGAATATCATTTTCCTGTCTGTGAATTGCCTTTGTTCAGACTCTACGTGCTGCTTTGATGAACATGATTTTCCCTTTAATGCAGCCCATTTATCAGACTCTCTATGTTGGTCCATCTTTTCTTTTGTGTCTTAAGAAATCACTCCCTATCCCTAACCTCCTGAAGACTATGTTAGCAATCTATTATAGTATATTCTGGAACTTTTATGTTGTACTGTTTACTTCTAGGTCTCCTCATCTGGAATTGATTATGTGTGTGTGTCTTGAGATAGATACAACTAAAATTCATTTAATTTTGTGTCTTCCTTACAGATAACTAGATTTTTGCAACATTTATTGAAAAGACTCATTGGTAAATCTCAAGTGCTCATGTTTTTGTGGGTTTGTTTCTGGGATTCTGTTCTCATCCATGCAGTCCTTTCACAGATAGGATTGTGATCTGCTCCTGATCACTGCATCTTGATAATTTTTCTTGATACTTGTAGAGCAAGTCATATAATCTTGATCTTTTTTCACATACTGTCTTTTTTTATTAGCTCTCCACACTTCTGCAAAAATTTAGAGTTTGCTTTTAAGTTCCTCAAAAAAAGTAAAGAAACTATTTGGCATTTTGATTATAATTGCAAGAGATCTATAGATCATTTTGGAGAGAGTTGATACAATTCCAAATGTGAATTATCCAACACATGACGGTAAAGATATGAAGTACTTTATTACCTTATCAATTAACCCTGCACAGGACCATGCTAATCTCTGTATTGTTCCAAAACATACCTGTTGAAATTGGTGAATCAGAGCTGGTGAATTAGAAGAATTTGAAGTGGTAGCTAAAATATAGCACACTTGGCTGGGTGCAGGGGCTCACACCTGTAATCCTAGCACTCTAGGAGGCTGAGGCAGGTGGATTGCTTGAGCTCACAAGTTTGAGACCAGCCTGAGCAAAAAACGAGACCCTGTCTCTACTAAAAATAGAAAAACTGAGGCAAGAGGAGGATTACTTGAGCCCAAGTTGGAGCTTGCTGTGAGCTATGACGCACCAGTACTCTACCCAGCATGGCAGCTTGAGACTTTGTCTCCAAAAAAAAAAAAAAAAAAAACAAAAATAGCACACTGGAAGTTGAGTTTTTGGAGGAAACGCAGCTATTAGTCAGGGGTACAACCACAGGTATGTGAAATAAAGAATGGTAGAAGAAATAATTAGAAATGAGAAGGCAGAGCAACTGGGCAGGTCCAAGCTCTGGACTCCAGGCACTACTTTTAAGTTGTAAAATAAGGATACAAGAAGTACTTACCACTAAGTGCCACGGTCAGGTTTCAGTGACAGAATCCATACAAAGCATTAAGCAGAGAGTGGGTCCTCTCTCGGTGTTCTCATCAGCCCCTGCATTTTTACAGTTGTGGGAAATTCCTTTCGTCTAGTTACGGGAGGCTGGATTTGCAAAAGCTTCCTCCGTGCATATCTATCACTCACTTTCAGGGTTTCTCCCTCAACTTTGTACCAAACAGCTTTTGAAGGGGGAGGATTTATAGGAAGTGTATATTTTAAGATGTACATTTAGACAATAAACTCAGGGACAGAACTAGATGCAGTTTCTGAAGCTGTTTGTAAGACAAATATGCATGGTATGCGTGATCTACTTCAGTAACCATACACACCATTGGACCCAAAATTAAGTTAAAACAATAAAAAAGTACTTAATGGGTCAATTTTCTTTCTTTTTTTTTTTTCTGGTTTTATTTATTTATTTATTTATTTTAATGATAGCTGTATACATTAATGCAAACATGGGGTACAGTATAGTGTTCTCACATACATTTTGACATACTTTCATCAAGCTGGTTCACATAAATTTCCTGTCATTTGCATAGTCATTGTGTCAAAACATTTACATTCTAGTTCTAGAGAAGTTCACTTGTACCCTTGTTAGACAGAAATATAGGTGATCTTTCTGGTTACCCTCCCACCACCCAGCCACCCTTCTTCCCTCCCTTTCCCCACCCCCTCCCCATATTCTTGGGCTAGAATTAAGTTGTTTCTTTCATTTGAGAAGTATATA
>CAUYTI010050755.1:0-13748 GCA_963575145.1 Galago senegalensis | reverse complement strand
ATGCGCCTGTCTTCTTCAGCGAAGTTTCCCTTCAAGTCCTTCACTTAACCTGAGATGGAATCACTTGTTCTTTTCTACATTTGAGTTCTCCGTGGATTCCTTTTATTAAACCTTTGTCAGAGACATAACCAGCAAATATCTTTTCCCATTCTGAGGGCTGTCTGCTTGCTTTACTTACTGTGTTCTTGGCTGTGCAGAAGCTTTTTAGTTTGATCAGGTCCCAGTACTGTATTTTTGATGGTGTTTCAATTGGCTGGGGAGTGGGGGGTCCTCCTCATAAAAATTTGCCCGAGATGATTTCTTCCAGAATTTTTCCTGCAGGTTCTTCTAGTATTTTTATAGTTTCATGTCTTAAGTTTAAATCTTTAATCCAGTTAGAGTCTATCTTAGATAGGGGTGAAAGGTGTGGATCCAGTTTCAGTCTTCTGCAGGTCACCAGCCAGTTCACCCAGCACCATTTGTTAAATAGGGAATCTTTTCCCCACTCGATGTGTTTAATTGACTTGTCAAAGATCAAATAACGGAACTTAACGACTAAGAGAATGACATGAAGGCTATGTTAACCAGCTTGATGAGAGTATTTAAAATGTATACGAAAACAGCACACTGTACCCCGTGATTGCATTAATGTACATAGTTATGCTATAAGAGATTTAACAAAAAAAAAGATCAAATAACGGTAAGTAGCTGGTTTCATCTCTTGGTTCTCTATTCTGTTCCATACATCTACCTCTCTGTTTTTGTGCCAGTACCATGCTGTTTTGATCACTATGGATTTATAGTATAGTCTGAGGTCTGGTAGCCTGACTCCTCCTGCTTTCTTTTTATTTCTGAATAATGTCTTGGCTATTCAAGGTTTTTTCTGATTTCATATAAAATGAATTATTATTATTTTGAGATCTTTAAAGTATGACAATGAAACTTTAATAGGGATTGCTTTGTGTGATATGGACATTTTAAAGATGTTGATTCTTCCCAGCCATGAGCATGGTGTGTTTTTCCCTTTGTTAACTTTTTCATCTATTTCTTTTCTTAGAGTTTCATAGTTCTCTTTATAGAGATCTTTCACATCCTTTGTTAGGTAAACTCCCAAATATTTCATCTTCTTTGGCACTACTGTGAACAGAATAGAGTTCTTGACTATTTTCTCAGCTTGACTGTTGTTGGTATATATTAAGGCTACTGATTTATGATCGTTGATTTTGTAACCTGAGATGCTGCTGAATTCCTTGATCACTTCTAAGAGTTTTGTAGTAGAATTCCTGGTGTTTTCCAGGTATACAATCATATCATCTGTGAAGAATGAAAGTTTAATCTCTTTTGATCCTATATGGATACCCTTGATGGCCTTTGGTTCCCTAATTGTGATGGCTAAAACTTCCATTACAATGTTAAAGAGCAATGGAGACAATGGGCAACCTTGTCTGGTTCCTGATCTGGGTGGAAATGATTTCAATTTAACTCCATTCAATACGATATTGGCTGTGGGTTTGCTGTAGGTGGCCTCTATCAATTTAAGACATGTCCCTTCTATACCAATTTTCTTAAGTGTTCTGATCATGAAGGGATGCTGGGTATTATCAAAAGCTTTTTCTGCATCACTTGAGAGAATCATATGGTCTTTATTTTTTAATTTGTTTATGTGATGAATTACATTTATAGATTTCTGTATGTTGAACCAACCTTGAGATCCTGGGATAAAACCCACTTGGTCGTGATATATAATTTGTTTGATGTGTTGTTGGATTCTGTTTGTTAGGATTTATTGCATATTTTCACATCAATATCCATTAGTGATATTGGTCTCTAATTTTCTTTTCTTGTTGAGTCTTTTCCTGGTTTGGGTATCAAGGTGATGTTTGATTCATAGAATTTGTTGGGTAGTATTCCATCTTTTTCTATATTTTGGAAAAAGTTAAGTAATACAGGTAATTAGTTCCTCTTTAAGGGTTTGGTAGCATTCTGACGTGAAGCCATCTGGCCCCAGGCTTTTCTTTTTAGAGAGATTTTGTATTGTATAGTTGATGCTATTTCAGAACTCGATATAGGCCTGTCCAAAATTTCCACTTCATTCTGACTAAGTCTTGGAAGGTGGCGTGCTTCCAAGTATTGGTATATTTCCTTCATATTTTTGTATTTCTCAGAATAAAGTTTCTTGTAATATATATTAAGAATTTTTTGAATTTCTAAGGGGTCTGTTGTTATTTCATCTTTACCGTCACTGATGATGAAATTAGAGATTTAACTCTTTTTATCTTGGTTAGGTTGGCCAAAGGTTTATCTGTTCTACTGACCTTTTCAAAAAACCAACTTTTTGATTTATTGATTTGTTGTATGATCCTTTTGTTTTTAATTTCATTTAATTCTGCTCTATTTTGGGCTCGGCAACTGTGGCTCAAGCAGCTAAGGCGCCAGCCACATACAGCTAAGGTGGTGGGTTCGAATCCCCAGCCTGGGCCCACGAAACAACAATGATGGCTGCAACAAAAAAATGGCTGGGCATTGTTGTGGGTGACTGTAGTCCCAGCTGCTTGGGAGGCTGAGGCAGGAGACTCACTTGAGCCCAGGAGTTGGAGGTTGCTGTGAGCTGTGATGCCATGGCACTCTACCCAGGGGGATAGCTTGAGGCTCCTTCTAAAAAAAAAATAAAAAAATTCTGCTCTAATTTTGGTTATTTCTTTTCTTCTGCTGGGTTTGGGATTGAATGTTTTCCAGTTGCTTGGGATATCCCATTAAGCTGTTAACTTCCTCTCTTTCTGTTCTCTTGAGGAAGGCATGTACTGCTATAAATTTCCCTCTTAGGACTGTTGGTATCTCAGAGGTTCTGGTAACTCATGTCTTCATTATCATTTTGTTCCAAAAATTTGGTAATTTCCTTCTCGAGCTCATCTCTGGCCCACCTATCATTCAGCATAAGGTTATTTAGCTTCCATGTTTTTGTATGAGTCTGCAGGTTCCTGTTGTTACTGAGTTCAACTTTTATTCCATGGTGGTCTGAGAAGATGCATGGAATAACTTCTATTCTTTTAAATGTACTAACGTTAGATTTGCGACCTAAGGTGTGGTCAATTTTGAAGTATGTTCTGTGGGCTAATGAGAAAAATGTGTATTCAGCTTTATTAGGATGAAAAGTTCTGTAGGTGTCTGTTAAACCCAAATGCTGAATTGTTAAGTTTAAATCTAAAATTTCTTTGCTAATCTTCCTATTGGAGGCTCTATCCAACACGGTCAAAGGAGTATTAAATTCTCCAACTATGATGGAGCTGGGAGAGATCAAGTTGCTCATGACTATTAGAGAATCTTTTATAAATTGAAGTACATTCTGATTGGGTGCATAAATATTGATAATTGAAATCTCATCATATTGAGTATTACCCTTAAAAAATATAAAGTGACCGTCCTTATCCTTGCTTACTTTTGTTGGTTTAAAACCTATTGTATCTGCAAATAAAATTGCAACAGCTGCTTTTTTCTGTTTTTCATTTATTTGCCTGGAATATAGATAATCATCCCTTCACCCTGAGTCGATATTTATCTTTTAAGGTAAGATGAGATTCTTGTATGCATCAGATATCTGGTCGGAGGTTTTGTATACTCTCTCTAGTCTTAATCAAGAAGAAATAGATCTTCTCAACAGACCGATTTCAAGTACTGAGATCAAACAAACAATAAAAAACCTCCCAACAAAAGAATTCCCTGGACCAGATGACTTCACACCAGAATTCTATCAAACCTTCAAAGAAGAACTTATTCTCATACTGAAGAAATTATTCCCCCCCCCAAAAAAAAATGAGGAGGAAGGAGGAATCTTTCCCAACACGTTCTGTGAAGCAAACAACACCCTGATACCAAAGCCAGGAAAAGACTCACCTAAAAAGGAGAACTACAGACCAATTTCACTAATGAATACAGATGCAAAGATGCTGAATAAAATTCTAACCAATAGATTATAGCTTATCATTCATAAAGTTGTACACTACAATCAAGTAGGTTTTATCTCAGGGATGTAAGGCCGGTTTAACATATGCAAATCCACAAATGTAATTCATCATATCAACAGGAGACCATATGATCTTCTCAATAGGTGTAGAAAAAGCATTTGATGAAATTCAACATCCCATTCTAATTAGAACTCCGAAGAATATAGGCATTAGTGGCACACTTTTTCAACTGATCAAAGCCATCTATCACAAACACATAACTAATATTATACTGAATGTAGTAAACCTGAATGTTTTTACACTCAAATCTGGAACAAGGCAAGGTTGTCCCCTATTACCACTGCTAATCAACATGTCGATGGAAGTTCTAGGCAATACAATCAGGCAAGAGGATATAAAGGGCATCCAAATGGGGGTAGAGGAAGTGAAACTATTCCTCTTTGCTGATGATATGATCTTATACTGAAAGAACCCCGAAGACTCAACCAGAAGACTTCTGGAAGTGATCAAAAAGTACAGTAACATCTCAGGATATAACATCAATGTCCACAAATCAGTAGCCTTTGTATATGCGAATAATAACCAAGATGAGAAGATAACCAAGGGCACAATTCCCTTCTCAGTAGCCTCAAAGAAAATGGAATACCTAGGAATATACCTCACAAAAGAGGTGAAGGATCTCTATAAAGAAAATTATGAACTGCTAAGAAAAGAAGTATCAGAAGACATCAACAAATGGAAGAACCATGCTCGTGGCTGGGAAGAATCAACCTTGTTACAATGTCTATACTTCCTAAAGCAATCTACAGATTCAATGCTATTCGTATTAAAATACCAACATCATGCTTTCAAGCTTTGGAAAAAATAATTCTTCATTTCGTGTAGAATCAGAAAAAAAAAACACATGTAGCCAAGGCAATTCTTATTAATAAAAACAAAGCCAGGGTCATCAGCCTACCAGACTTCAGGCAGTACGACAAGGCCATAGTGATTAAACAGCTTGGTAATTGGCACAAAAATAGACACAGACATCTGTAACTGGATAGAAAACAGGGAGATGAAGCATCTTACTGCCACTTAACCTTTGATAAACCAATCAAGGACATACACGGAGAGAAAAAATCCCCATTCAATAAATAGTGCTGGGAGAACTGGTTATACATATGTAAAAGATTGACACTGGACCTGCATCTTTCTCTCACAAAAATTGATTCAAGACAGATAAAAGACCTATATCTAACACACACACAGAAAGAAAGAAAGAAAGAAAGAAAGAAAGAAAGAAAGAAAGAAAGAAAGAAAGAAAGAAAGAAAGAAAGAAAGAAAGATAGATAGAAAGAAAGAAAGAAAGAAAGAAAGGAAGAAAGTTACAAAAATCCTCAAAGAAAGTGTGGGGAAAACACTGGAAGCTATAAGCCTGGGGAAAGACTTTATAAGAAATAACTGCCATGGTAATTGCAGCAACAACAAAAATAAACAAATGGGACTTCATTACACTGAAGAGCTTTTGTACAGCTAAAGAGACAACAACCAAAGCAAATAGACAACCTACTCGATGAGAAAGGTCATTTGCATATTTTGAATCAGACAAAAGCTTGATAACTAGAATTTACAGAGAACTCAAATTAATCAACTTTAAAAGAGCAACAATCCTTTGCAAGAGGATATTGCTCTTTAAAGAAGATATTACCAATGTGTCTAACAAGCATATGAAAAATGTTCACCGGCCCTAATTATTAGAGAAATGCAAATCAACACCATTCTGAGATATCATTTAACCCCAGTGAGAATGGCTCACATCACAGTCTCAAAACTGCAGATATTGGTGTGGATGTGGAGAGGAGGGAACACTTTTACACTGCTAGTGGAACTGCAAACTAATGCAACCTTTTTGGAAGATTGTATGGAGAACCCTCAGAGAACTCCAACTAGAAAGTCCCTTCACCATAAGGGGGCACTTGCACTAGGCAGTTTATTGAGGCTCTATTTACAATCATCAAAATGTGGAAACAGCTTAAATGCCAACCAACCCAGGAATGGATTAACAAACTCTCATATATGTATATCATGGAATACTATTCAGACACTAAAAACATGCATAATTTACATCTTTTGTATTAACCTGGATGGAAGTGGAACACATTATCCTTAGCAAACCATCACCAGAATGGAGAAACAAGAATCCAATTAAGTCAATTCTGATATGAGGACAATGTATGACCTAGCACATGGTGGGGGTTGGGGGATGGGGAAAGCAGACAGAGGGAAGGAGGGAGGGCGTGGGGGTCACGGGGGGGGGTGATACACCTTTTCGGGGCACAACACTATTATAAGAGGGCCTTTATCTAACACAAGCAATCAATTTAATCTGGCTCTTTGTACCCTCAAGGAATCCAAGAATAAAAACAGAAACTTGTTCATTATATTCCATTATTTGTTATACATTTCCTTATAGTAGTCTTTTATGATTATTTTATCTCAGTAAGATTTGTAGTCATGGCCTCACTTTCACTTCTGACTTTAGTTACTTATATCTTCCTTCTGTTACTTTTTCTCCTCAGTTTAGCTGAAGGTTAGTCAATTTTGGCAACCTTTTCAAAGAACCAACTTTTGTTTTTATTGATTAATTTTCTCTGTCACTTTTCTTTTTTCTACATTGCTGTATTCCACACTCTATGTTCTATATATAGTTTATCTCTACTGTAATTGTTTAAAGTTATTATTATTAATAATTTTATACTATTGCACAAGATACTTTGAACAATTTTGTTGTAGTGTGATTTTTTGGTCTTCTGTATATATACCTAGTAGAGGAATTGTAGGATCAAATGGCAGGTCTATTTTTTTTTAATTGAATGGTAAATATGTCCATTAATGCACTTCTGGGGTACAGTGTGGGGTTTTCACACACAATCCAAAACACTTCCATCAAACTGGTTAACATAGCCTTCATGTCATTTTCTTAGTTATTGTTTTAAAACGTTCACATTCTGCTCTTAGAAAGATTCACTTGTGCCCTTGTAAGATAAACCACAGAAGTGATCCCTCCAATCCTCCTCCCTCTACCTATTCCCCCCTCCCCTCTCCCTCAGGGTTTATCATTCTTTTTTTTCTTTTTTGAGACAGAGCCTCAAGCTATCGCCCTCGTGTTCTATGTCTATATTCCAACCGCTCTGATGCTCTTTCTGGCCCTGCAGTTTGCTACATGTTCTGTGGCCTCTGGCCCTGTCCAGATGCCATTCCCTCTCCTTGTCTCCCTCTCCCTCCTGGTCCCAGGCACTCCTGCACACACGCCACGCCACATTCCCTAGACCAGAGCCTTGATGTGCATGCTTTAATGTCACATTGATCAAATGTTGTTAAGATGAGATTCTGATTCAGCAGGCCTGGGGTGGGGCCTGAGATTCTGCAATGCTAACATGATGTTTCCCAAGTGATGTAAATGCTGCCGTGGGCCACAGTGTAAATTACAAGATATTAGAGGATATCCCTGATGTTATCCTTCCTGATATACAGTCCTCCTCCCACCAAATCCAGGTCAAGTCTCCTCTAATAGACACTCATAGCATCCAATAGTTCCTCTACTCAGCCGTCTGGCCATCCATCCACCCATCTATCCATCCATCCTCCCCTCCATCCATGCCAACCACTGTTCCACATGATGGGACCAAAACAAAAATATCTGCCCTCATGGGGCTTTGTTCTGAGGAACACAGATAATCAACAAGATAAGAAACATGTAGCATGTTAGATAGTGGTAAGTTAAGGAAAAATTAGTAAAGAAAGATTATAATTTTGGATAAATGACAGGTAAAGGCCTGAAGGAAATGAGAAAATTTGCTTATGGACACCAAGGAAAAGAGAGGGAATAGCCAGTGCCGAGGTGCTGTGAACGTGACTAATATATTCGAGATCATGGATATATTCAAGGATTAGCAAGAAGACCAGTGGGGCTACAGCAGAGGGAACAGGAAGACAACGGGAGATGTGGTTAAAAAAAGGCACGCCTGTAATCCTAACACTCTGGGAGGCGAAAGCAGGTGGATTGCCTGAGCTCAGGTGTTTGAGAAAAGCCTGAATAAGAGTGAGACCCCATCTCTACAAAAATCCAGGCATCATGGCAGGCACTTGTATTCCCAGCTACTTGGGAGGCTGAGGCAAGAGAATCCTTTGAGACCAAGAGTTTGAGGCTGTGATTGCTGTGAGCTGTGACACCACAACACTCTACTGAGGGGGACAAAGTGAGACTCTGAGACTCTGTCTCAAACAAAACAACAAAAGGCGCCCGTAGCTAAGTGGTTATGGTGCCGGCTATATGCACCAGGGCTGGCGGGTTCAAACCTGGCCTGGGCTCACTAAACAACAATGACAATAACAAAAAATAGCTGGGTGTTGTGGCAGGCACCTGTAGTCCCAGCTTGGGAGGCTGAGAGAGAATTGCTTAAACCCGAGAGATTGAGGTTGCTGTGAGCTATCATGCCCTGGCACTCTACGAGGGTGACAAAGTGAGATTCTGTCTCTAAACAAAGAAACAAACAAAAAACCCAAAAAAGGAAACAGTGGTCACAGGTAGGACATAGATATTCTGTGTGGTCATTATAAAGACTTTGGCTTTTACACTGAAATGGGAAGGCATTGGCTAAGTGCTAGGGTCTGGTTTATATGTTAACCGTATCATTCTGTCTTCACCCAGTATGACCATCATCACCACTGTCACCACCACCATAGTTAAACAATAACCAAGCTCTTACACTATGCTACCTAGTGCTTTAAGCCATTTATAAATATTAACGATTTAGTTCTTCCTATAATCCTTTAAGGAAAGTACCACTATTATATCTTTTTATAGCTGAGAAAATACCAGTTGTGACATTATACTGACATATTCCTTTTTTTTTTTAACTGCTCCGTCTTCCTTATGAAACAATAAAATCTGTGAGTTTGTCCCCAGTGCCTTTCTCACAGAAAGATTGCCTCGTCTGTGTTGGTGGAATGAATGCTGACTGAAGCTGTCCTTTCTCTGCAGCCCAAGAGTCCAGACCCGTTCATGTAGGAGACAGCAACGTGAAGGGGATGATGGGGGGTCCTGGTCAGTGGCTCTTTCGTTCTCTTTTCTCCCAGTAAATCCACCTTTCCCTCTTCCTTCCCTTCTTCCACTCCCTTAGTCCCAAACTCGGCATGAAAGAAATCAGGCAAGATGGCACTGAGGTTATTAGGATTCTAAGATGTGTGCTTAGGTCAGGGACTCATTTAAACCCAAGGAGAGAGAACGGCTGGGATGCTTAAGACAAAATCAGTATTCTTGGTTCTTTCTGGCTTATTTCAATTGCTAGTGAATTAATGTTTGCCAGAAACTCACACACAGGTGAGTGTAACGTGACATAAGTTTCCCCTGGATCACACATTGTGTAGTTAAATTCAAAAGTTATTCATGTAATTGACAACTCACCAGAATTGTATAAATTATTTCATCTTTCCTCCCTCCCTTCCTTTTTCCTTTTTGCAACTTACCCTCATGAGGGTCAAAGGGAAACAGTGCAAAAGAAGACATTGTGTCTGGTACCCGTTCTCCTCCCCTTTCTGCATTCTCTTCCTAGTAGCGCTCCAGGCACCTGGTGTGCTCACCCGAAAGGAGGCAGCTAGGAGAAGTCAATGTATATTACTATAAGTTAGTTATGTTAAAAATTTGTCTCTGAGAGTTCCTTATTAGTAAAGGCTATGTACAAAGCATAGAGGATGTTAGACCAGAAACAGAGAGAGATGACCTTTTACAGTTATGGAAACTTTTAAACTAATAGATACATTCAATTTTAAGTGATGGTTGTTCCCCAATTGGGGCATATCAGTTAAAAGTTAGCAAAAAAGGCATTTTTTTAAAAGTCAAATCTTGATAGTAGGTGGTTTTTTGTTTTGTTTCGTTTCTTCGTTTGTTTTAGGCGTGAACCCAACACCTCCAGAAACAGAAGAAAACCTCAAGTCTTGCCTCTCGACTGATATCCCATCCAAGGGCCATCTCCCATCTGGCATGTGGAGGCAGCCTAAGGATGGTAAAGAATGGGGAGACGAATATGTCACAAAAGACCACCCTGATAAACTCAAGGAAGCTGGCCAAGGCAGACACAGCTCCCTGGAAAACGTTCTATGTGAAACCTCTTTGGCCGGTAAGTCCCGAGGGGGAATGCGGGTTGGTTGTTTAAAGAGTAGGACGTACAGAACTTTGAACCTGAGCACGAGCATCCTGGTGATTTAGATTCTGGGGACATATGAGACAACCTAGACTCTGGTTTCCTTCTAAAGCCTGTATATAGAGGAGGCAAAGGGACTTGCCGGAGGTCACACGGCCAGTTATGACTACCACCCTGATTCTGGGTGTTTGTGACACTTAGTAATTGCAGGGCTTTGGGGGGTGGGGGGAGGCATCATGTGGGTGGAGAAGAGGGCAGAATTTTGCCAACTATTTGTCAGTGATGTGGAATCTTCAATACATGAATCTTTTATCCATAGTCTACAACTCGTATATCAAACACTGTAGTAGAATCTGTCCTCTGTCCCCCATTGCTTCCTTCCCCTCTGCACACGATAGATCCTTACTGAATACTTACAATGCTTTTCCCCTCAACTATTTAGAGGAGAGGTAATTTTTAAAAATTATTTTTAGTTTTTATTATCAAATACTTGGAAAGTTAAATAGTCCTAAATGGTTTGTTATGAAGAGCAGCAACCACTTTAAACACTTTTGACAGATTCTCCTGGTATTTGCTTCCATGTTTTGGGGGGTTTGGTTGGGGGAGGGAGAGCACCTGGCCTGGGTGGGGTCCAAGGTAGTCCTTGGCTTCCATGATTTTTTTTTTAAGTTTATTTTTTTTCACAGCACTTTACTGAGGGTTCATTACACAGAGCCACCTTCACAGAGCTTAAGTTGAAGCTCATTAACTTTTTACATGTGTATATCTTCTGTGACCACTACCCAGATCAAGATATGCAATATTTCTGATACCCTAGAGAGTTCAAAGTTCAGAAATGAGCCTTTCCAGTCAAATCCACCCAAAGAATCACCATTGTGACTTCTACTACCATTAATGAGTTTTCTTTCTTTCTTTCTTTCTTTTTTTTTTTTTTGCAGTTTTTGGCCAGGACTGGGTTTGAACCTGCCACCTCCAGCATACGGGGGCCGGCGGGCGCCCTACTCCTTTGAGCCACAGGCGCCGCCCTCCAATAATGAGTTTTGTCTGTTTTTGAACCTCATATAAATGGAATGACACAACGTGTACTCTTTCATGCCTGCCTCTTTCTCACAACATAATATCTTTTTAAGATTCATCCACATTTTTGTATGTAATTCATTCCTTTTTATTAATCACAATGAGTGAATTCACAAAATTTTAAAAAAAAAAGTCTATTCTCAGGCAGTGCCTGTGGCTCAAGGAGTAGGGTGCCGGCCCCATGTGCTGGAGGTGGTGGGTTCAAACTCAGCTCTGGCCAAAAACTGCAACAACAACAACAACAAAAATCTATTCTCCTATTAACAGACATTTGTACCTGTAATGTTTCCAGTTTAGGGCATTATGAATAAAGCTGCAATGAAGATTCTTGCACAAATTTCTTTTTGGATGGATGCCCTCGTTGCTCTTGGGTGTATACCTAAGAGTGGAATCTCTGGATTATAGTTTAGGATTATTTTTAACTTTAAGAGAAATATCAAACAGTTTTCCAAAGTGGTTGGGTAGTGCTATATTCACACCAGCAATGTACGAGAGCTCCAGGTGTATCACATCCTTCCTAACACTTGGTATGGTCAGTCTTTGTAATTTTAGCCATTCTCACAGTGTATGCTGGGATCATTTTGTAGTCTGAACACATCGTCCTTGCGTCCTTGACTGGCAGTTTTACACAGAAACTATCTGTGTGACTGGCTGACTTGTGACCAGTCAACACTGTGTTAATTTGCACTTCCCTGATGACTATTGATATCGAGCATCTTTTTATATGTTTATTGACTGTTCATGTATCTTCTTTCATAAAATGCCTGAATCCTTTGCCCACCTCTTAAATTGTGTTGCCATTTTGTTATCTATTTGTAGGATTTTAAAATACGTTTTGCATATGAATTCTTTTTTTTTGTCACCCTCAGTAGAGTGCTGTGATGTCATAGTTCACAGCAACCTCAAACTCTTGGTCTCAAGTGATCCCCTGGCCTCAAACTCTTGGGTTTAAGTGGTTCTCTTGCCTCAGTGTCCTGAGTAGCTGGGACTACAGGTGCCTGCCACAACACCCGGCTATTTTCTGGTTATAGTTGTTGTTGTTTAGCAGGCCTGGGTCGGACTTGAACCCGCCACCTTCAGTGTCTGTGGCTGGTGTCCTACTCACTGCACTATGAACGCTGACCAGACTTACCTTGAGTAAATTTTGAAGTATAGTGTGAGGAAGTAGTCCAGGTTCATTTTTACTTTTCCAGACAGCTATCTATTTACCTCAGCACCATTTACTGAAAATATCTTCCTTTCTCTGTTGAAGTACATGGAGAAAATCGAGTGATCTCCTATATGTATCTAATTTTAGACTTCTTATTTTTTATTTCAATTATCAGAGAATTGGCATCATGATGATAGTGAATCTTTCATTCAAAGAATATGGTATATCTCTTCATTTATATAAATCAGGCATCCTCAAACTACGGCCGCGGACCACACGTGGCCCACCAAGGACATTTATCCAGCCAGCTGGGTGTTTTTGCCACCGCTGCCTCCTGCTTAGCAGCTGACTTGTCCTGGGCCTGTAGTCCGGCCCTCCAACGGTCTGAGGGACAGTGAACTGGCCCCCTGTTTAAAAAGTTTGAGGACCCCTGATATAGATCTTCATGAATATTTCTTAACAATGTAACAGAAATTCTATTATTTACATTTTTAAAATTTTTATTATTTATTTATTTATTTTTATCCTGCTGGATCTTAGTTTTCATTTCTTTAAATTTTATTCAAATTAATCTGAGGGTATAATATTTAGGTTACATTGTTCTCACTTCCATGGTAAAGTTCCATTTGTAGAAGAGCCCCTCACCCAGGGGGCGTGTTATACACCCTCACACTGTGCACAGTAGGTGAGATCCTGCCTCCTCCCTTCTCCCTCCTCCTGCTTCCCTCTACCCTCAAACTGGGCTATAATAGTGTTTAATTGTTTGTAGGAACATGTAATTGTTTATATGTTGATTTCATATTAGTGCAGAGTACATTGGATATTTAGCTTTCCATTCTTGTAATACTTCACCCTAGAGACCTCTGTCATCCTATTCCACTCTGGCCCGTTACACTCCTGTCATCCTGGTACGTCCTAGGAATTCTCTTCACATTTCTCCTATGTTAGATTCTTGCTGGTTACTGTTGTTGGTGTTTTTTTTTCATCTTCTGTGTCCTTTTGGTTTCTTGATTTACTCCTTTTTTTTTTTAATATTCATAGTAGTTTTATTCCAAAATTGTCGGGGTCCCACCCCAGAGGCAGGGTCTGCTAAGACCTGTGGAACTGGCAGTGACCAACTGAAGAAATATAAAGTTAGAAACAACAAAGAAAGAGACATGAGACACAGAATAGAATTAAAGGTGGGAACTCAGGAGTCCATGGCCCCTTTGCAGGATTCCAGCAATGGCTTACTCCTTGTTTTATTTTATTTTATTTTTTTTTTGAGACAGAGCCTCAAGCTATCCCCCTGGGTAGAGTGCCATGGCATCACGCTCACAGCAACCTCCAACTCCTGGGCTCAAGCGAGTCTCCTGCCTCAGCCTCCCAAGTAGCTGGGACTACAGGCGCCTGCCA
>CAUYTI010050750.1:0-21083 GCA_963575145.1 Galago senegalensis | reverse complement strand
GCCAGCCACGTACACCTAAGGTGGCGGGTTCGAATCCCCAGCCTGGACCTGCCAAACAACAATGAAGGCTGCAACCAAAAAATAGCCGGGCGTTGTGGGGGGTGCCTGTGGTCCCAGCTACTTGGGAGGCGGAGGCAGGAGACTCGCTTGAGCCCAGGAGTTAGAGGTTGATGTGAGCTGTAATGCCACTGCACTCTACCCAGGGGGACAGCTTGAGGCTCTGTCTCAAAAAAAAAAAAAGAACAAGATACATTCTTTTACTCAGTTTGAAAGATCTACTACCCATGTGACTTCAGAAACTTCCAGAGTTTTCAAATTGGGAACTTATAATATATGTTTAATTATTCTACAAAAGTAGGATATTCAGTAATTGACCAGTTAAATGATGGTTAAGAATGTTGCTTAATGTTTAAAAATTACATTAAACATTAGTATTTGGGTTTGTGTAGAATTTAAGCAAATATAAAAATAAAAGTGAAATTTATGTGCTATTTTAAAATGCATTATTTTACTTAAAAGCAGCATTTATAAATAGCAGAGAGATTAAAGTTTTTTAAAACGGTATTATTCATTCTTTCTCCTAAGGAGATGAATAAATATCTGTAATATTTTTTAAAGCAGAGAAAGTGAAACTGTCTTTATCAACAGTATAGTTCTAAAAGTCTGTGTACACTTAGAGTTATAAAACAAAAAAAAAAAAAAATGGAGTTTAAAGAGAGCTCTCTGGGGCAGCACCTGTGGCTCAGTGGGTAGGGCACCGGTCCCATATATGGAGGGTGGCAGGTTCAAACCCGGCCCCGGCCAAACTGCAACAAAAAATAGCCAGGCGTTGTGGTGGGCGCCTGTAGTCCCAGCTACTCTGGAGGTTGAGCCAAGAGAATAGCGTAAGCCCAGGAGTTGGAGGTGGCTGTCAGCTGTGATGCTACGGCACTCTACTAAGGGTGACAAAATGAAACTGTCTCAAAAAACAAATAAATAAATGAAATAAAGAGTGCTCTCTAACTGTAGATTATATGCTACTGGAATGAAGTACAAATCAAAATATTTAACTTGTATATTTTATGTTAAAGACTATTCAGTAAAGAGAAAAAAAATTCAAATTCAAGAAAAGACCAGGAAACTAAGTGAACATTATATTGAGATTTAAGAAGGCAAAATTTGATTTTGAGAGACAACAACCAATCTAATTCTGTTATATAATTACAAATTGTCTTTAAAAAAATTTCTCTGTTGTATTTATCATCGTTGTTTCTTTTCTTTTCTTCTTTCTTTCTTTCTTTTTTCTTTTTTTTTTTGTCAGCTTTGTCGGCTTTGGTAGAGTCCTATGGCATCATATCTCACAGCAACCTCAAACTGGGCTCAGGTGGATTCAAGTGATTCTCTTGCCTCAGCCTCTCAGGTAGCTGGGATGACAGGTGCCCCGCCACAATGCCTGGATATTTTTAGAGACGGGGTTTCTCTGGCTCAGGCTGGGCTCAAACTTGTGAACTCAGGCAATCCACCGGCCTCAGCCTCCCAGAGTGTTAGGATTGCAGGCTTGAGCCACTGCACCTGGCTTTCATCAATGTTTCTTTTCCAATTACTTATTTTATGTCACTTAGGACTGAGCAGAATCCTAGATAGGATTTGTAAGGTAGACATATTTGTATAATATGGGAACAGAATAGATAAAACTTTTTATTTACTATGACTAATCAAAATTAAATTTTATTGTAAACTTCAATTAAAATTAAAGTGAAATTCAAAACTTCTAGAGGAATATATTAAATGGCTATTTCAGATGCTCTGGGGTCCTCAGTGATGGAAGAACACGTAAGAGTGTAGCATGAAGAACAGGACTTGTGGAATCAGATCTGTGTTTTAATACCGAGGCTCAAAAAAAGTAAATTAATATATTGGCAGTTTTATATGAATTATGTAAATCCTGATTTCTCCAAATCCTGCTTTTTATCAGCAATTAACTGGTCTTATTTGCAAAATGGAGTCATAATTTGATATGCAGTTAAAAAATGATACTCAGAGTTTGGAAACAGCAAAGAGAAGAATCAAGCAAATCTTCTCTAGGTTATTAATATATATAGACTATTATTATATTTGGTCCACATTGCACATATTCAGACATCATAAAAATCCGAGAACTCATCTTTGGAGAATGAAATGCTATTCTTCTCTAAAGAATAAAATGCTGTCTATTTTATTCTCTGACGGAAGTGATAAAAGGGTCTCTATGCAAGTAATGTTGAATGCATAACTTGGGAAGCCCAGCATAGAAAACATTTTTTCATTTTTTATTCCTTCATCTGGTATTCTTTCCTTCATTCATTCACTCATTTAATAAACAAACATTCATTTCAGGCTCAGTATGAGCCAGATCCTGTGCTAGGATCTGAAACAACGTCTTCCTGGGAGTTTACCTTTTAACCTATATGTAAGAAATTGTTAATACATGACAATTGCATGATTTAGTAGGAAACATACGAGGAAAAAAAATACTCTCACCAGGAAAGATCATTTAAATAAATTTGTTTTCCAGCATTTGTTCAGTCACTCACCCACACATTCATTCAACAAATATGTATTCAGAATTTAGTATGTTGTTGTTAAGTACAGTGCCAGAAGCGTGAGCGCAAGTCTGCCTTTTACGACCTCATCTATGGATTTTTGCTTGACTTAATGCAGTTCAAGTTTACTTTATTTTGTGTCAAAATCCTGAAATGAATTTTTTTGTTATTTATTTATTTATGTTGTTTTTGGCCAGGGCTGGGTTTGAACCTGCCACCTCTGGCATATGGGGCCGGCACCCTACTCCTTGAGCCACAGGCGTCTCCCTGAAATGAACTTGGATAACGGAAAAAGGCATATTTTGTCCTCTTTGCCCAACATACATATGTACAGGGCGTTCAAGGGTCTCCATACATAGCGTGAACAGGAAAAATTGACAAGCTCATAGTTTGTATTTTATTTTATATGTTCATATTTATATATCAACACACAAACATTTTGTAAACATTATAAAATTTGATAATAAATATTTTGAAAATAAAAGTACATTTATAAAAATAATTTTTATTTTCCCTATGTATGTATGTATGTATAGCAACTTTGGGACACTCTCGTGTGTGTGTGTTTTAAAAATACATCTAGCACCTCAGTCTTTTTGAAGGCCTGACTTGTGATTCATAGCAATTTGGCTTCTCAAACTCACAGCTGTGGCTAGGCTTCTCACCAGGTAAAAAAAAGATTACCATCATGCCTACTACAAATTGTTCTAAAATTCCTTTGTGCCTTTCCTCAAAAGGAAAAATATACATATAAATGGCCAACATATTTATATAAAGTGATCTGTATCTCCAAAAATCAATTACACTAAATTATGATAAAATCAAAATTTTTCCCTTAAAGAGAGCAAAGTTAAAACCAATCCAATGTGGGCTCAGCACCCGTAGCATGGTGGTTACCGTGCTGGCCACATGCACTGAGGCTGGTGGGTTCAAAACCAGCCTGGGTCAGCTAAACAATTATGACAACTGCAAGAATAGAATAGCCAGACATTGTGGCGGGCACCTGTAGTCCCAGCTACTTGGGAGGTTGAGGCAAGAGAATTGATCAAGCCCGAGAGTTTGAGGTTACTGTGAGCTGTGATGCCACAGCATTCTACCCAGGGTGACAGCTTGAGACTGTCTCAAAAAAGGAAAAAAAAATACAATGTGGAAATTGTATACTGTGAACTTTGATGATACAGGCATGTTTATGAACATAGGGTAATATAACCAGTGATGATAATTCAATAAGCTTAATTAGGTAAGATAGATTGACAGGTTTTTCTCTTTTCTTTAAAATTTCAAGGTTTGAAGATGTTGCTTCCCTTTTCTCTGTGTGAATCTTTTTCTTCTCTGATGCTCTGCTCTGTGAACTCCAGACCCCTGCTCCAGCTCTGCCTCCTCAGCTCAGGAACTACACTGAGTTCCACCAGGGCTCCCCAGCCCTGTACCACTCTCTGAAAGCTCTCAGATCAGCAGGCTAGGGTGTGACCATGGCTATTCACAAGACTCATAAAGGCTCTGTCGAGTTAGGGCGCACAAAGCTGGAATTTCATTACTTTCACATTAAATCCTACTCTGAAAATGGTTTGCAAGAGCTAGAAAGGATATGTGGGTTTTGGATATGTCTAGGGAATAAGAATCTAAATGAATCTCCATCTATCATCGTGGAGTAGTTATTTAACGTGGATGTATGGAGTAAAACATAAATATTTATAAATGTAAAAGTCATATGAATCATAAAAATTCATGGAGTGTTAAAAGTAGTTTGAATTTGGGATTGAACTCTTTTGGAGCAGGTCTTAGATATATAACTACCAAAAATAATAACCAGCCAGGCATGGCAACTCACACCTGTGATCCTATGACTTTGGGAGTCAAGGTGAGACTATTGCTGGAGATCAGCCTGAGCAAGAATGAGACCTTATCTCTACAAAAAATAGAAAAATTAACCAGGTATACACTTACCAGTAGTCCCAGCTACTCCAGAGGCTGAGGTAGAAGGCTTGCTTGGGCCCAAAAGTTTGAGGCTGCAGTGAGCTAAAAGGATGCCACTGCACTCTAGACAAGGAAAAAGAGTGCACTCTGTCTCAAATTAACAAACCAACAAATTAAAAAAAAGGTCCCTTCAAATTATATTTCAGAATGAAAGAAATAAAAACAGATGCATATTAACCTGCATGTATCAAATTCTTCTGTATAATATACTTAATCCAGAGTCTCATGGGGAAATATATCAATAATTTTGTTTATTTTCCCCTGAAAATAATAAAATCACTGTGGCTGGATGAAGACATGGAAACAGATAATTGGAAATGGGAAAAGACTTCAGGGAGAGAAGTCTCTTAAAGGGAACTTATGAATCTCAAAGAGGATTGGTTATTTTTAACATTTTTGAGCTTTTTTTTTCTACTTTTTAAAAATTAAATGATAGCTGTGTACACTAATGCAATCATGGGGTACAGTGTGGTGTTTTCATATACAATTTGAAATATTTTCATCAAACTGGTTAACATAGACTTTATGTCAATTTTCTTAGTTATTGTGTTAAGAAGTTTATACTCCACTTTTAGAAAGATTCACCTGCACCCTTTAAGACAAAAGTTAACTTCTTTTCCTAAATTCTAGGGTCAAAATTTTGTTTGTTGGATTGCATGTAACAGTAAAATTGCTATAGTCACTAGGTACAAGTGTGTATATTTTTGTATAGTATAATTTGTGTATATGAATATCTCTAGGGGTAGTTCTTCATGAAATTTTCACACTAATTTTTTTTTAATTTTAGAATATTATTAGGGAACATATGTCTTGGTTACATAAATTGCTTTTGTACAGTTTGGGTCAAAGTTATAAGTGTGCCCATCATCCAGACAGTGTGTATTATCACATTAGGTGTAAATTTACTCCACTTCCTTGGCCCCCTTCCACTCGTTGACTTTCCATTGAATTTTACTACCAAATGTTCGTGAGTATTGGTGCATGAGGGTGAAAGGACCCTAATAAGCACAATCAGAAAGAAAATAGGCAAAACACCAGTTTAATAGTGAGTACATGTGGTGTTTGTTTTTCCATTCTTGTGATACTTCATTTAGAATGGTCACTAGTTCCATCCAGGTTGTTACAAAATATCAGTTTGCCAATTTTTATGGCTCAGTAGTACTCCGTGGTATACATATACCACATTATATTAATCCACTCATGTATTGATGGGTGCTTGGGTTGGCTCCACAGCTTTGGGATCGTGAATTGTACTGCAAGAAACGTTCAAGTGCATGTCTTTTTGATAAGATGACTTTTTTTTTTTACTTTGAATAAATATCTAATCATGAATTGCTGGGTCAGTTGGTAGGTCCACTTTTAGTTCTTTGAGGTAAATCTGTACACCTTTCCAGAGAATTTGTACTAGTTTTTATAGTCTCACTAATAGTATATAAGAGTTCTTTTCCCCTTCTTTTTTTTTTTTTACATATGCATGTGTTTATTTGGTTTCCACTATTTGCCTTCACAGAATTAAAAAGGCTTAAAATTTAATAACAATAACAATGTTTAAGATAAGGACTAGAAACAAAAACCTCGTAAAGAACAAAGATAAATACATTCAGAAAAGAAATCAAACAATTGCTGTAATGGAATATTGAGCAATAATAATAATAATGCAAAAAAAAGTAACATTCACATTGTCAGATAAGAGTATATCTATCATAGAGTGCTTTGACTCTGATGTTCAGTATGGAGTCATCAGTTAACTTCTTCCTCTTATTTTTTTTCCAAAGTCTTAAAAAATAGACAACTAATACTTTTAAATAAAAATAAAAGGTAATTTGAAAAAACAGATCGTGCCAAATCTTATAGACAATAGAAAAAGAAGAAATACTTCAAAATCATTCTGCTTCATCTGGATATATTTGATATTAAAATTGGAAAAAAATGTTATAAAGGGGAAATTACAAGCACATTTCACTTATAAATGAGGATGCAATGTCCTAGCCAACATATTAACAAGTAGAATTAAAAATTAATGCTTAAGTAATGTATTTTGTTCAAAATTAAATCCAATTTATGTGAGAATTAGTTACTGTTTTCTTTTCTTTTTTTTTTATTTCCCTTTCCCTCACCCCTCCCTCCTTCTCTGTCTGCTCTCCCCTTCCCCCAAGCCAGTGAGTTAGTCTCACTAACAGTATATAAGAGTTCTTTTTTCTCCTCATCCATGCCAGCATCTGTTGTTTTTGGATTTTTTGCTAAAAGCCATTCTCACTGGAGTTAGGGGATATCTCATTGTAGTTTTGATTTGCATTTCTCTGATCATTAGAGATGTTGGCCTCTTTTTTCATATGCTTATTGGTCATCAGTCTGTCTTCTTTTGAAAAACTCTGTTCATGCCTTTTGCCCACTTTATTATGGAGTTGATTTTTTTTTCTTGGTGATTTGTTTGAGTTCCCCATAAATGTTGGTTATCAGACCTTTATCAGAAGTATAATATACAAACACTTTCTCTCATTCCATAGGTTGTCTATTTGCTCTATTGATTGTTTCCTTGGGGGTGGCACCTGTGGCTCAAAGGAGAAGGGCTCTGGTCCCATATGCCCGAGGTGGCAGGTTCAAACCCAGCCCCGGCCAAAAACTACCAAAAAAAAAAAAAAAAAAAAAAAAAAAAGATTGTTTCCTTGGCTGTGCAAAATCTTCTTAATTTAATAAGGCTCTATTTGTTAATTTTGTTGTTGCTGAGATTGCCTTTGGGTCTTCTTTAAAAATTCTTTGTCTAGGGTAATGTCTATAAGAGTTTTTCCAACATTTTATTCTAGAATTCTTACAAAAGAATAATATAAAAGATTAATGAAGCAAAAAGTTGATTCTTTGAAAAGGCAAACAAAATAGGCTTCTTGCTAGACTAGAAAAGATTTATTTTATTGAAAAAATAGAAAAGAAAGGACTCTTCATAAGCACAATCAGAAATACAGTATTTCTGTATTTCATTATTACATATATAACTGGTATCCCAGAAATACAAAACATCATCACTGAATAATAAAAAAATCTCTATGCACATAAACTGGAAAACACTGAGGAAATGGAAAATTACTTGGAAACACGCAACCTTCCCAAGCTCAATGAGGAAGAAATAGAACTCCTAAAGAGACCAGTATCAAGCAACTAAATTGAAGCAGAAGTAAAAAAACCTCCAAACTAAAAAAAGTCCTGAACCAGATGGTTTTCACAGCCACATTTACCAGACCTACAGAGAGGAACTGGTACCTAAACCACAGAAATTATTTCATTAACACCGAGAAGGAAGGGATCCTCTCAGCTTGTTCCTCAAAGCCAGTATTACGTTAATCTCAAATCAAGGAAAGGACACAACATGCAAAAGAAAACTACAGACCAAAATCCCATACAAATACAGATACAAAAATGTTCAGTAAAATTCAGTAAAATTCTAGTAAACCAAATTCAGAAGCACATCAACCACAAGCAAAGGGGCTTCATCTCAAGGATGCAAGAGCAGTTCAACACGTGCAAATCGATTAGGAGAGTCGTATGGTCTTTTCTTTCCTTACATTTATGTGGCAAATGACATTAATACCAGTAATGTCATAATGGTATTTGTCAAAGCATTTGTCAACATTTAGCACCCTTTTATGATAATAATCCTTATCAAAATAGGAATAGGCAGAACACACCTCAAAATTATGAAAGCCATATATAATAAAGTCACATCCAACTTCACACTGTATGGGGGACAAATTGAAAGCATTCTTGATTACATCTGGAACTAGACAAGGTTGCCCACTGTTACCACTTCTAAATTCATGTCATAATGGTATTAATGTCATTTACCACATAAATGTAAGGAATAAAAAAGACCATATGACTCTCCTAATAGAAATAGAGAAAGCATTTGTCAAAATTTAGCACGCTTTTACAGTAATAACCCTTATCAAAATAGTAATAAACAGAACACACCTCAAAATTATAAAAGCCATATATAATAAAGCTGCATCCAACCTCACCCTGTATGGGAAAAAATTGAAAGCATTCGGGCTTACATCTGGAACTAGACAAGGTTGCCCACTGTTACCACTTCTATTTAACATAGTGCTGAGAGTACTAGCAAGAGCAATCTGTTAAGAGTAGGAAACTAAATGTATCCAAATGCAGAAGAAGAGGTAAAACTATCACTCTTTGCTGACAAGATGATCTTCTGTCTTGAAAACCCCTAAAAATTCTGCCATACACTCATGTAACTGATAAATAAATTCAGCAAAGTCTCAGGTTGCAAAATCAATATTCACAAATCAGTAGTATTCCATATACACAAACAACAGTCAAGCTGAGAGTTAAATAAAAGACTCAATACCTTTCATAATAGCAGCAAAGAAAATAAAATACATAGGAATGTATTTAACCAAGGAAATAAAAGACCTCTATAGGAAGAACTATGAGTTATTAAGAAAGAAAAGCACAGCTTGGCACCTGTGGCTCAAGCAGCTAAGGCGCCAGCCACATACACCTAAGGTGGTGGATTCGAATCCAGCCCTGGCCCACCAAACAACAATGATGGCTGCAACCAAAAAATAGCTGGGCCTTGTGGAAGACACTGGTGGTCTCAGCTACTTGGGAGGCTGAGGCAAGAGACTATAGAGTTAATGCAAAGCCAATTAAAATACCAACGTCATTTTTTGCAGATCAGGAAAAGATAATTCTATGCTTTAAATGGAAGCAGAAAAGAGCCTGAATAACCAATTCAACCTTAAGCACATAGGATAAATCAAGAGGCATCACTTCATTAAACTTTATACTGTACTACAATGTTATAATAACCAAAAAGCATGGTACTGGCACAAGCACAGAGACACAAATGAATGAATTAGAACAGAAAACATAGAAATAAAACCATTAACATACTGCCATCTGATCTTTGACATAGCAGACAAATCACCTACACTGGGGATAAGATTCCCTATTCAATACGTGGGGCTAGGAAAATTTGATAGCCACGTTTATTAGAAACAGGATATGCACCTTTCACCATTTACAAAAACTAATTCTCACATTAAATTTTTAAAGTCAATTTTATAATATCTTTGATATAATGGTCCTATTTTTAATATAATGCTATACAAGTTTTGATAAATTTATGCACGTCTAAGTTTTCTGATGCTTTTTATGGCAACTCTCCTACACTTGGGTCTACTGAAATGTTGATTTATTTCTGTAACTGTAACTTAAGTTAAACTTTTTCTTAGATAAAATCATACTTTTGTGGTTGAAAGCTAAAGACTTTTTTTTATTAAAATGACCTATGTTCATTTATAATAAATTCAAACATTATAAAGCAAGAGAAAATGATATTTCAACATATTCCAAACTATACCATCCAGATTCATCCATGTTAACACTTGGTGATTATAATTTCTTTCCTGATTCATTAGATTCTATCATTTAGCTTTGTTTTAATATTTACTTTATTCTCTGAATTAGTTTATGTTTTCAATGTTTGCCTACTGGTATCCAACTTGAAGGAAAATTTTTTCGGGTATGAAATTGGGTGTTTTCTAGATTTTTCATGTGATTTATTTCAATTTTGGGGATTAGTCATTACTGTGAAATCTGAGATCAGTCTAGATTTAGTATTTCTCTCTTGTAGGTGATTTAACTTTTTGTATTTAGATATTAAAATTCTTTACTGACCTTTCTAATGCAATAGGTTAATCATGATTTAGCCTGATGCTGCATGTTTTTCTCATTTTTTCCCATGAGATATCTTCCCATAAGATATATTTCTGAATATATTTTTTGCATCATATTATTTTTGTTATCTCAGAGACAACAAATTTCTTTCTTTTTTTGAGACAAATTCTCACTATGTTGCCCTGTTTAGTGTGCTGTGCTGTCACAGCTCACAGCAACCTCAAACTCTTGGGCTTAAGTGATTCTCTTTCCTCAACCTCCCAAGTGAGGAGTTGGGACTATAAAAGCCTACCACAATGCCTGGCTATTTTTTGTTGTTGTTGTTGTTGTTGTTGTCATTGTTTAGCAGCTCAGGCTGGTCTCAAACTCACCAGTGCATGTGGCTGGCATGCTAACCACCGAGCTACAGATACCAAGCCAACAAATTTCTTTATGTAGTATCATTTTTGTCTGTTCTATATAAATTTCACCTCACTAATTTGTACTTTTGCCTCTTTTACCTCTAGTAGGAAAGTGTCAAATTGTTTGCTTATTTATCTATATCTGTTTTGTTCCTATTTGTTAACTTGAGAAATATATCTGTAATGGTATTATTTAATTTTATGCTATTTCCATAAATTTACAATGTTTATTCATTTCATTTTGATTTCTTTATTATCTCACTTTTTAGTTCTTTTTATATTACACTAGTATTTTACACTCATCTATAGTGGTGCTTTGATTTCTTACATAATCTTTCTTCTATTTCGAGGTCTTCATTTTCCTTCTGCAAATCTCATTGGCTATTTTTCTTTCTTTGTTCATTCTCTCCTTCACATGGATTTCTAGAATTAACCATGTTTGCAAAATTGCCACGCTAGTGCTTTTTATTTGTCAGACACAGACATCTTTGTTCAAATCTTCTATTTGCCCTAATCTTATCTAGGAACAATTTGCCTTTGTCTCCCTTACTACTTCTTTCTATTCATTTTTCCTGAGACTTGAGATTTCTGGGGGGGGATTTATTGGAGAGTTAGAATGAGGCTAGCTTCATCTGTAGGTTCTATTCTCTCTCATGAACCCCAATTACGTTTCTGGCGGCAAAGCCTACTTCATCCAGACAGGAGGATAAGTCCAGATGAGAAGGCCTCTTAGTCCTCAATCTTCTGAGTTTTATCTACAGGACATTTATTCCTAAATAGATCTGACCTCTTTTCCCAATACTTTTGGCAATGAAACAGGCAGAAATGAGTTTTGCTTGATGTTTCAGGTGTGCATGGTTAAAGCACTCTTTCCTCTTGGAAACTTAGCCACCTGTGCAAAGCATGGACTCTGTTCCGTTCCTTGGTTCCATTAACTTTCACGGAGTTGGACCTTCGCATGGGGATGTCTAAATATTTCTAGCCCTCTTTGTTAATTCTATTATTTGGTGTTAGTAAAAACACTTTATGGTAGGTACATGCTATATTCTCTGATGCAGCAGTAAGAACAATTTTTTGTCTCTACAAATTCTCTTGTTTTAAGGATTAAGGACAAGAAGGATTCTATTAATTGTCCTTTTATAAAGACATTTAACCTGACCATTTAACCTCCAAATTCAGGCAATTAAAAGATACAAATGAGGATTTTATTTCTTTTCCTCCTTTTTCTCATTCTCTGCAAGCAGGGATGGGATGAGTATAAGTAGTGGAGCACTGTGCAAAACCAGAATGTCCATTTCTTCTTGGGCTGTTATATTCCACAATTTAAGGCATAAGGACATACCTCTTTCCTTTTGAAACTATTCCTGGTATATTTTTACTGGTTATTATATTTTGTACATTTTGTTACCTAGTAGATTCAGGGAATTCTGAGAGTTTACTATTGTCTTCTAAATTTTCCTAGATATTATAAAGAATACAAAATTTTTAAGTAGAAAGACATTCATAAAAGTCATTTGGGTAAAATTCCTAAGCCTTGTGCAAAGGCTTACCATTTTATGAGCTTCAGTGAATGAATTACGCCCCATTTCATATTTTAAATCGTTCAAGCAAGATATTCTTGGCTCTTCTTTCCTTTACTTTCTTTTTCCCAGAAAGTATAGGAGGTAATCTCAAAAATATGCCTCATAACTGTACAATAATTTTCTCAGATGGTAAAATGAACTGGTGATCAAAGACTATGTTCAATAATTGGCAAGTAATAGCTAGAGAATAAATAACACTCTAATTAGACTCTCCTGGAAGGCTTAATCTGTGCCAGACTCACCTGGAAATCCTGTTACCCAAAAGGTAAGTTATTAATTCTAATTATGATTTATTTTTGCCTTACAGTAGAGACTTCAACAACAGAAGAGCAACATTAAGTACACAGGATGCAGGAAGGGTAGCATAACACATATAGTCACCTTTGTTTGACTTCTGAATTTGTTCCTGTCCTTTCAGGGTCCCAGTTTCATCATTAGTGGAGGGCTATACAAATGTCTTTCCCCTGGATTTCTAAAAGAGCTTTGCTTCCTGTTAATTTTCTAAAGTAACATCATTTAGAACATGTACAAGGTTCTAAACATTTTAGTTGTAATAGAGAATATTTAGTTGAAACAAATCACCAACAATTTTGCTGTGTGTTTCTATAATGTTAGGATAAATAAAATGAAGACAATGTGGGTAATTTAATCACTGTGACTACTGAGCAAGCTAGTTAGCAATCAGGGCAATGCAAAAGCCTACAAGGGGAAGAATTGCTTTTTGTTTTCAACCTTTGTTGTTTGAAGTGCGAATGTGTCCTGGTGGGTGGATAAATGGCTGAATATTAATCAACCTTGCTGGTCTGGCAAAGCTTCCTGGCTTTCTTGGCTGCAACTGGTACACTGGTTAGCTTGTTTTCTAGACTGGCAGCTGCCCATCCTGGAGAAGTACCCGGGCATCTTTATCCCTGCCTAAGGGAAAGTTTTACTTTTCCAAGTTCATCTCATAGACTTAAAGAGTGAAAGCAAAGCTCACTGACTAATATCTTACGTTTCCATCTCATTCATCAGGCTTCACCCTGACACCCTGGGCTGCCTTAGTATAGTTTATTGTTTCCATTCTTGGCCTGAATTTCTCCAAACAAACTCTAGCCAAAAGCTTAGTATCATTTCCAGCTAGCTTCTCAATATTCTATTATTTATTTATAAATGTTGATTATGCTTATAGCTCCAGTATAATGCTTTACACATAGTAGGCACTCAGATTTATTTTAGTGAGTGATAAGTGAAATTAGTATAGGCATTTAATTATTATTTTTATATAAAATAATATAAAGATTAATTTTTTCTTGTATGGTGTTTTGAGGAACACAATAAGTTTGCGATTATAGATGGATCTTTGTTTAAACTCAAGTACATTAGTAAAAAAAATCCTTACACTCCCAATTATTTCTTAGGAACTAAAAAAAATTAGAGCATTATTTAATTTGATAATATTTCCGTTATTTGGTCTTATTTTAGTTTCTGCTTTTCATTGCAGTTATTTTATTTTATTTATTTATTTTTTGTCAGACAGATTTTCTTTTTGTTACCCTCAGTAGAATGCTGTGGCGGCAGAGCTCACAGCAACCTCAAACTCCTGGGCTCAAATGATTCTCTTGCCTCAGCCTCCCAAGTAACTGGGACCATAAGTGCTTACAATATCCAGCTATTTTAGAGATGGGGTCTCTCTCTTTCTCAGGCTGGTCTCCAACTCCTGAGCTCTGGCAAACCACCTACTTAGGCCTCCCAGAATGCTAGGATTACAGGCATGAGCCACCGTGCCTGGCCTTACTGCAGATTCTTTTAAGAAAATAAACCAAAATAAATCAAGCCAATATGAAGACACTGTATTTAGCTCAGTAGTCATAGGCACCATTTAGAACTTTTAAAATTTAAACAGTATTACTGATATCAAATTTATTTTGTCAAAATGTAATAACTTCTTGGGAGAATTTTTGAAGTCCAGATAAGTACAGTGAACACTATCTGGGTGACAGGCACACTTAGAACCCTCACTCAAGTATCACAGAAGAGAACCATGTAGACAAAAACAGTTGTACTGTTAATACTTTGTACTCTTAATACTTTGGAAAAAAAAGAAAAAGAAATTTAAAAGGTAGAGGAAACTAAAGACAATGGCTATTTAAATGTTTAAAAATTAGAATAGTACTTTTTTTTTATCAGAAGCAGTCAAATATCAAAGTGCAAGCTTTGATTTCAAGCCCCCAAGAGAGCAGCCAAAGTGATATTGGCAAAAAAGATATGCACCAAAGTGAAAACAGTCCTCCTGTGACTACAAAAACAGAATGTGACCTTTTCAAGTAATATCAAAGAAGATGTTCAAAATAATATGATTGTTTAAGAATAATGTGAATTTTTCATCATTATCAGCATTGTTTTCTGCAGCAACAAGAGGAAAAAACTTGTAGAATATCTATAGTTTGTATGAAATAATAATTCTGTTTAATTTGCTACCAAATATGTGCAGGAATAGGCACACATGTATACAAACATATATTTGATTGCAAGAAAAAAACAAATGTACATAGAAAATAATATTCTGTAAAATATCAAGGCAAAGAGTTTAGTTAGATAAACTTTTTTAAAAAAATTCTGTGCATACTTTGAACTTTGGGTATTACTTGATGTATTCTCCATTTTATATATTCAATCTAGTTGGAAAGTCTTTACTAATTTGTGTCTCTTTGAATAGATACTATGTCTCTGTTGATCCTGGAGTAGTCCCAAACGAGAATATAAAGAAAATGCAATGCTGGTATTTTCAGATCGAAATTTACTATTTCCAGCCTACTGTGGTGTATGAAATGAAGCTTTTTCATATTGAAGAATAAGTCAAATTATTTTTTCAGAGGGCATAAATATTGACTAATACAAATATATTTTATTCAGAAATAACTCATAAATTGTGTATTTTTATTTTAGCTAAGAATATGTGCACTGAATTATTTTCCTACTGCCACTGTAACAAATTACCACAAATGTAGCAAATGCAGAGGCTTAAAACAACATAAATTAATTTTCTTTCAGTTCTGAATGTCTGAAGTCCAAAATTGGTTTACTGGAATAAAGCGATATCAGTCAGGTAGTGTTTCCTTAGAATGGACAAATCTGGCAGATCCTATATTGATCAACTGATTCTATTTTACAAAATTAATAATGAGACATTTATTTATTTATTTTTATTTTCTAATATGATATCCTGAAAAAGGTACAATATCATTTTGGGGGTATTCTGGAAAAAAAAAGTTACTGCAGTATAATCATGAGAAAACATCAGACAAACCAATATTAAGGCAAATTCCATAAAACAACTGATGAATACTCAAAATGTGTTGAGGTCAACAAAAGATAAAGAATGATTAAGGAATTGTGTCAGGTTGGAGGACATTAAGAAGACATGAGACCTAAAAGCAATGTAGGATCCTGGATTCAATTTTGGACCACAAAAAGGACAGAGAGAGTAACCTAATGGCATAAAATAAGAACTGTAGTATGATTAATAGTATTGTATCAACATTAATTATCCATTTCATTATTTCTAATACATGAAGTGTTAACATTAGGTAAGGCTGAGTGTAGCCAGGATCTTTCTTATACTATTTTTGTAACTTTTTGGTAAGTTGAAAATTACTTTAAAATCACTAGTTTTTTAGTTTAAATTTAGTTTTTTTTTTTAATACCTACTTTAGTGTTATTGAGATACCAAAGCAGTTTAGGCTAACGAGCTTCTCTAGATCTATCTCATTTTCTGTGAAGATCTGGATGTGGTCAATGTCTTTTTGGTGATTCTCCATAACACAGTATTTTATGGGCATGACTTTTCATTGTGCTTCATCTTATTCAGCTTCACAAATATTGTTTGTTTGATTTTTGTACATTAGAGGTTTGTAGCAACCCTGAATAGAGCAAGGCTATCAGTGCCATCTTTCCATCATCATATACTCACTTCATTTTTTTTTTTGTCACATTCTGGCAATCTTTAAAATATTTCAAACATATTTGTTGTCATTATATATGATATGGTGATCTGTGCTCAATGATCTTTTATGCTGTGTTTGTTTTGGGGCACCACAAACTGTATCCACATAAGATGGTAAACTTAATCAACAAATGTGTATGTTCTGACTTTTCACTGACTATTTTCCATTGCTCTTCATTTTCTCAGTATTCCCTGTTTCCTAAGACAAAATAATATTAAAATTAGGCTACTTAATAATTTTCCTCTAAGTATTTAAGTGAAAAGAAGAGTTATGTGTCTCTCACTTTAAATCAAAAGCTAGAAATAATTAAACTTAGTAAGGAAGGCATGTCAAAAACCAAAACTAAAAGTTAAGCATCAATTAGCTAAGTTCTTGAAGAAAACTAAAAGTGCTATTCCAGTGAACATACAGATTGATAAGAAAGCAAAATAGCCTTATTGATGATATGGAGAAAGTTTGAGTGTTCTGGATAGAAGATCAAACTAGGCCAGGTATGGAGGCTCACACTTGTAATCCCATCACTATGGAGGCTGAGGTGGGTGGATTGCCCTGAGCTCACAGTTTCTAAACCAGCCTTAGCCAGAACAAGACCCTATCTCTAAAAATGCCTGGACATTGTGGTGGGTGCCTGTGGTTCCAGCTACTTGGGAGGCTGAGGCAAGAGAATTGCTTGAGCCCAAGAGTTAGATGTTGCTGTAAGCTATGACATCATGGCACTCTACCAAGGGTGACAAAATGAGACCCTATCTCAAAAATGAAAAAAGAAGAAGAAGAAGAAGAAGAAGAAGAAGAAGAAGAAGAAGAAGAAGAAGAAGAAGAAGAAGATCAAACCAGTCACACCATTCCCTTAAGCCAAAATATAATCCACAACAAAGCTTTAACTCTCTTTACTTCTGTGAAAAATGAGAAAGGCATGGAAGCTGCCAAAAAAGAGTCTAAAATGAAGGTTTAAAACAAGAGGTCATTTCTATAACACAAAAGTGTAATGGGAAGCCGAAGTGCTGACATAGAAGACTCAGCAAGTTATACAGATGAAAAGAAGTTGCTTTTTATGTAAGGGCAAAGAAAGTAGCAGGACAGGCAGAAAAGGGTAAGAAAGGTGGGATCACCACACTACATTTTTACATGTAATTTATACCTAGTGAGGATGCCATGAATATGGTTAAAATGACTACAAAGGATTAAGAATATTATATAAACTTAGTTCATAAAGTAGTGGCACGTTTGAGATAGTTGGGTTCAACTGTGAAGAAAAAGTTCTACTGTGTATGAAATGCACAGTATTGCATGCAACAGAGAAATCTTTTAGTAAATGAAGGGTTGATCAACATGTCAAACTTCATTGTTGACTTATTTAAAGAAATTGTGAGAAGGGGGTCCTAATATGGTGGTGTAGATGTAAGACGGTTTCATTCTCCCCACAAAAAATAAAAAAAAAATACCAAAAACAAATATACAACATTAAGATCTTCATCATCAACAACTCAGAGATCAAGTATGAGGGGAATACTGTTCCTAGTGCCATAGAGAAGTGAAAAATCTCTGAGTAAATGATAGGAGAACAGGACTTCCATTTCTGCAACACCCCTTCATTCAGCCAGGCACCAACCATATAAGGAATCTCCCTTCAAGTCATACTGAAAAAATTGAAATTGAGGTGGTCATCCAACTTCTCCACCTTCTTGAGTTTCCTCCTAGAAAACTTATTCTTGCCTTAACCCTTGGGTATTACTGTGACTGTCTAAAGGAAGTAATATACCTCAGGATAGGCAGAAAAGGGCAGGAGATGTGGAATCACCATACTCAACCTAGAAACTTGACTGTATATTGGCCAAAGGAAATGCCAAATAAGGGTATGCTTTAAGTAGTATATGCCCCAGTTCCCTTGGACAAGAACTGTTAGCTAGCCTTCTCACATTGCTTAAATAATCCACTGGGGATTTCTCACATTTGAGATAGGGAGTGCTCTGACCATTTACTAGAGCCAAAGTGAACCTGGGCTTATCATGTCACCTAGAGTGAGAAAGGAGGCAGGGACCCAACAGTACGGATTCACTAGACATATATATTCAATAAAACCAAAATAAGTTTACGAGAAAACTAGAATGAATAACTAATTCTTCAATACAAAGACAATACACCCATAAGAAACAACACCCATTAAAAAACTCTGTCCTCCCAAAACAGATAAAAATAAAAATCTACTGACCCTAATGAAATGATTTATGAGTTCTTGGACCAAGAATTTCAAATACCAGTTTTAAGAAAATTCAATGATCTCCAGGATAACATGAAACTGAATTTCAGGAATTTATCAAAGAAATTTAACAATGAGATTGAAATAACAATAAAAAATTGAACAGAAGACTTTGAACTGAGAATTATATCTGCTGAACTTTAAAACTTTTTAAAAGCTCTCAAAGGCTGATTGAACCAAACAGAGGGATAAATCAGTGAGCCTAAAGACTGATGATTTGAAAATACATAGTCAGGCTCAGCGCCTGTGGCTCAAGCAGCTAAGACGCCAGCCACATACACCTAAGGTGGCGGGTTCGAATCCAGCCTGGACCACCAAACAACAATAATGGCTGCAACCAAAAAAAAAAAAAAAATAGCTGGGCATTGTGGCGGGCGCCTGTGGTCCCAGCTAGTTGGGAGGCGGAGGCAGGAGACTCTCTTGAGCCCAGGAGTTGGAGGTTGCTGTGAGCAGTGAAGCCGTGGCACTCTACCCAGGGTGACAGCTTGAGGCTCTGTCTCAAAAAAAAAAAAGAAAGAAAAGAAAATACATAGTCAGAAGAGAAAAAAGAAAAAAAGAGTAAGAAGGAAAAAATACTGCTTACAAGATATAGAAAATTACTTCAAAAAACTAAATCTAACAATTATTGGTGTCAAGTGGACACTGAAAAGAAAACTTTCCAAAACTTGAGAAAGATACAAGAGACAAAAAAAATAAATAAATAAAAATAAAAGATCTCCAAATTATCTGGCAATGGACTTCTCAATGGAAATCCTATAGGCCAGGAGGAAGCAGAATGACATTTTCAAAGTGCTCAAAGAATAAAACTGCCAGCCAAGAATATTGTATCCAGGGAATTTGTAATTCAAATTTGAAGGAGAGTTAATGTCTTTTATAGAAAAACCATAGCTGACAGGATTCATTGCCACCAGGTTCATCTTACATAAAATGCTAAAGGGAATTCTTCAATCTGAAAGAAAAGAAAAAAAATGAGCAAAAGAAAACTTCTCAAGGTATAAAATCCACTGATAAAATTAAGCATTTGGACAAATCTAGGATACTATGTTATTGTATTTGTAGTGTGCAATCCACCCACAACACTAGTAAGAAGCCTAAATAACAGATCTATCAAAAAACAGTAATAGCTTCTGCAACCCATTAATAGATAGTTAATTTAAAATATGTAAATTGAGACAACTAAGAGTAAAAAGGTGTAGGGATGGAGTTACAATGTACATTGTGTGGTTTTTTGCCTTTGTTTCTGTTATTTGTATTTTTAAGATAAGCAGTTATCACTTTAAAATAACTTGTATTATCTATAACATGTGGGGGGGTTGGTAAGCCTTATTATAATCACAATGTAAAAACGTATAGTAGAGTCACTAAAAATAAAAAGGAACAAATTAATCCTCACTACCAGAGATATTCACTTAACTACTGAAAGAGACAGTACAAAAGGAATTAAGGAAGAAAAGAGTCTCAAAATGACCAGAAAACACACAACTGAATAGTAGTAAATCCTTTCTTATTAATAATACCATTGAATTTAAATGGTCTCAGTTCTCCAATTAAAAGGCATAGAGTGGCTGAATGAACAAACAACACCCAATTATATACTACATTCAAGAAACCCATTTCACCTACAAAGATACACATAGACTGAAAGTGAAGGGATGGATGAAAATATTACTGCAACTGGAAACCAAAAGAGTAGAAGTAGCTCTATTCATATTAGATGAAGTAGACTAAAATCAAAGTCTGTAAAAATTAACAAGAAAGGTCACTGTCTAAAGTCTGGTAATAAAGTTTATGAGCTCATCCTAGAAAAAGTGCCATATACCTCATTGCTGGATATCACTATAGTCATCAGATGGCCAAGAGTAGTACTTTAAAAATGACTGTACTAATATACAGCAATGAGTTATATAGCAATTTTTCCACAACAAATTTACAAACATAAATGTCTGACCTCATATAATGGGTCAATGATAAATGGGTCAGTTCAGCAAGAGACCATAATGATTATAAATATCTATGCATCCAACATTGGGTCCCCCAAATGTGTAAAGCAAATATCAATAGAACTAAAGGGAGAGAGAGACTAATATATAATAATGGTTGAAGACTTTAACATCCCATTCTCTGTAATGGATAGATGATTCAGACAGAAAATCAATGAAAAGCTGAGTTAAACTACCAACTAGATCTAACAGGCCTAACGCATGCCTTTGGAACATTTTTTCACCCAAGTGATTCAGAATATACATTCTTCTTCTTCTTCTTCTTCTTCTTCTTCCTTCTTCCTTCTTCCTTCTTCCTTCTTCCTTCTTCCTTCTTCCTTCTTCTTCTTCCTTCTTCTTCTTCCTTCTTCTTTCTTCTTCTTCTTCTTTTTTTTTTTTTTTTTTTGCAGTTTTTGGCCAAGGCAGGGTTTGAACCTGCCACCTCCAGCATATGGGGCTGGTGCAGAGTAGCTGGTGCTACTTTGAGCCACAGGTGCCGCCCAGAATATATATTCTTTTCATCAGCACATGGAACATTTTCCACAAAAGATCACATCTTAGGCTACAAGACAAGTGTGTAAAAATTGAAAGAAATAGAAATCATTTCAAGTATCTTCTCTGACCACCAGAATAAAACTAGAAATCAACAAA
>CAUYTI010050748.1:0-18043 GCA_963575145.1 Galago senegalensis | reverse complement strand
AAAATTAAAAATATATATATATAAATTAAAAAAATATTAATAATAATAAAATTAAAAAAATTATATATATAATTATATATATTATATATATATATATAAATTATATTATATATAATATATATATATATAAATTAAACATACCGTTGGATCAAATTAAGGGGTGGGGGGAGTAGGGATAAAGAAAGAAAGTGGAAAGGCAACAAACCAGGAAAAAGACAAAACAAGAAACGGGATGGGGGTAATATCTTGGCTGATGCCTAAGTACTTTATGTGGGAGAGATGGGCTGAGTAGAAGGGACTCTATCAACTGAGATAATGCAGTGGGGTATACTAGGGTAAGAGAATAGTTCAAGCTAGAATTCTGCAACCAGAACCAACTCCCCCCAAATTAAAAGAATATAGAAGTCCTTGCTCTTGTTGAATGTAAAAGTGAAATAAAGAAGATCCAATCTTACATCTTAGCAAAAAGCAAAGCACATTGAAAGAGACATTAGAAAAGGAAAACAAAACAAAACAAAAACGCTAAGATAGCCTGATGTAAGCACTCCTGGAAACTACTTGAGGAAGGAAAGAGGAGAGAAAAAAATACTAATGTAAGCTAAATTAAAACAAGAGAAAAAATGCAACAGGAATCAAGAAATAAAATAAAAGTTATATGCACATACACATAAGACATACGGTTTCGTTTTCTGTACGAGTATATTTATGTCGTAATATACTCCCTAGACACCAGGTGGCGCTGTGAATTTGGGAGACAAACAACACAGTTATTAACCCCCTCTCCGTTTTCCAGGCTTAGGGCCTTTTGCCAGCTTATTTGTTCCTGGTAGTCTCCTGTCCACCTCAGCACTTAGCCCCCACAGATCTGGGATCCACAGTTCTCAACAATTCCTCAGTGACGGGCATATGCAGTCATCCACAGGGAGAGTGGGGGGGATCCCCGGGGCTGTCCTGTGTGAAGTACTGCTCCCTGCAGGTGAAATCCAGACGCCAAGCCCTAGGTCCCCAGCAAGAGGCCCGCTGGCACTACAGCGTGTCCCTTATCAGGAACTTTCTCCCCCCGTAAGGATGTTTCTCCTGCTGCCAATCCGCAGTGAGGCCACATCACATAGCACCCAAAACCGGCCCCCAAATTCCATTCAGAAGTGTCCACTTCTTCAGTCTTTTCAGAGTCCCTGAGCCTGACACGGCAAAGGGCTGCTTCCCGGGGCGCCCAGTAAGATGTCTGCTCATACAAGCCACTGGCGCACTTTGCTGCTATGGCTTTTCTTTGCCCAGGAACTTTTCTGCTATGGATGCTTCACCAGTTGACACCACATTAGAGCCACTAGAGCCACCACTCTGGCCACCAAATTCTGCTTGAGAAAGTACTATCTAGTCTCCTCAAAAGAGCATAAACTGGCAGAAATTTTCCCCCTTGACTGAGCTAATGACTGACCGCCCACCACCACTGCAGTTTGGGCAAGCCTGCTGAAACTTGCCCAAATGTGAAAGTTCTCCACAGCTTTGGCCAAATCCAGGTGTCCACTTCCACTCTGCTCACTTGAAGCCACTGCTGTAAGTCAATATTCCACACTAGGACTGATCCAGCCCTCTCCTTCTGCCCTTTTGCTCTAGGAAGTCTCAACTAAACATCCTTCCCATCTGTCATCATGCTCTGTCGCCTATATGGAGGTGTTCGTAGTTCATCCACTGGCTTCATATTGAGTAAGTTGGATACTTGCATTTTCATTATTGTGATGCTTTATTAAAGAAATGTTCACCAACTCTATCCAGGTTAATACAAATGACATAAGGTTTTTATCTTTTTTAAGTATTTCATGGTATAAATATACCATAGTTTATTAATCCATTCATGGATTGATTGGCATTGGTTTCTTTCCACATCTTGGTAATAGAGAATTAAGCTGTGATAAAGAATCTCATGCAAATGTCTTAGATTTATTTTTTTCTGAGTAGATGCCTACTAATGGGATTGTGGCATAAAATGTAAGGTCTATTTTGACCTCTTTGAGGATTATCCATACTTCTTTCTAAAGAGCCTACATTAGTTTTCAATCATGCCAATAGTTGAAAATTGTTTCTTCTGTCCATAGCTTTGCCAGCAACAGAAGCTTTGGGACTTTGTGATGGGGGTTATTCTCATTTGGTTTAGGTGATATCTCAGGGTGGTTTGGATTTGCATTTCTCTGATGATAGGGAAGATGACCATTTTTTCATATGTTTGCCATTCATCTATCTTCTTAAGAGAAGGTTCTGTTCATGTCTGTTGCACAGTGAAAGATGATATTATTTCCTCTTTTATGTTGACTAATTTGAGTTCTCTGTAGAGTCTGGTTATCAACCATTTGTCCCATTCATAACATGCAAATATCTTTTGCATTCTGAAGTTATCTATTTGCTTTAATGTTGTGTCCTTACCTGAGCAGAAGCTTGTCAGCTTAATTAAGTTCTATTTGTTTATTTTTGTTGTGGTTGTGATTGCCACTGAAGTCTTCTTCATACAATCTTTACCCAGGCTGACATCATCAAGAATTTTCCCTATGCTTTCTTCTAGGACTTTTATCATTTCATGTCTAAGATTTAAAACATTTTGTCCATCTTGAGTCAACTTTTGCAAGTGGTGGAAAGTGCAGGTCCAATTTCAGTCTTTCACATATGGTTAAGTAGTCCTCCTAACACCATTTATTGAATAATGAATTCTTTCACCATTGTATAATTTTGTTTGGTTTACCAAAGATCAGATAACAAGTAGAGAGTGATTTCATCTCCAGGTTTTCTATTCGTTTCTTTGTGTCTATGTCTCTATTTTGTGACAACACTATGCTGGGTATTTTGTGTTTGTTTTTGGTTTTGCAGTTTTTGGCCGGGGCTGGGTTTGAACCCGCCACCTCCAGCATATGGGGCCGGTGCCCTACTCCTTGAGCCACAGGCACCACCATTATGCTGTTTTTTTTTTTTTTTTTTTTTTAGACAGAGTCTCACTGTGTTGCCCTCGTTAGAGTGCCAAGGCGTCAGAGCACAACAACCTTAAACTCTTGGGCTCAAGTGATTCTCTTGCCTCAGCCTCAACAGTGACCACCACAACACCAACCACAGTGCCCAGCTATTATTTTGTTGCAGTTGTTTAGCTGGCCTGCATTGGGCTCAAACTCACCACCCTCGATGTATACCACTGGTGCTGTAACCACTGTCTACAGGCACTGAGCCAATTCTATGCTGTTTTGATCACTGTGGACTTGTAATGTAACCTATAGTCTGGTAGTTTGATGCCTCTGGCTTAGTTTTTCTTTCTTTTCTTTTCTTTTTTTTCTTTTTGAGACAGAGTGTCATTATGTTGCCCTAGGTAGAGTGTTGTGACATCACAGCTCACAGCAACCTCCAACTCTTGGGCTTAAGGAATTCTCTTGCCTCAGCCTCCCAATTAGCTGGGACTACAGGTGACTGCCATAACCCCCGGTTAGCTATTATTGCCATTGTCATTGTTGTTTAGCTGACCAGGGCCGGATTCAAACCCGCCAGCCTTGGTGTATGTGGTTGGCTCTGTAACAACTGTGCTACAGGTGCCGAACCAACTGGCTTAGTTTTTATTACTAAGAATTGCCTTAGATATACAGGGTTATTTTTGGTTCCATATGAAACAAAGAACTATTTTTTTTCAGTTATTCAAAGTATGATGTTGGTATTTTAATGGGGATTGCATTTAAATTGTACATTGATTTGGGTAGTATAGACATTTTAACAACGTGGATTCTTCCCAGCCAAGACCACAGTATAGTCTTCCATTTGTTGCTGTCTTCTACCATTTATGTTGTTAGGATTTCATAATTCTCTTTGTAGAGATTCCTCACCTTCTTTGTTGAGTATATACTCAGTTTTTTTTTCTTTTATCTTTGAAGCTACTTGAAAGGGTATTTTGTCCTTGATTTACAGCTCAATTTGGCTGATGTTAGCATATACAAAGGCTACTAATTTGTGGACACTGATTTAAAACTCTGAGATGTTACTGTATTTCTTGATGACTTCCAGGGTTCTTGTGGTCTAGTCTCTGGAGTTTTCTAATTATAAAATCATGTCATCAGTAAAGCGCAAAAGATTGACCTCCTCTGGCCCCATTTAGATGCCCTTAATATCCTTCTCTTGCCTGATCACATTGGCTAGGACTTCCAAAAATATGTTGAGTAGTAGTGGTGATGAAAAAATTATGAGCATTTTTTCATGTGTTTGTTAGCCATTCATCTATCCTTATCCAATTCCACTTCTCAGTAGAAAAGCTTTAGGTTTTACTCAATTCAATATGATATTAGCTGTGGGTTTGTTGTAGATGGCTTTAATCTGTTTAAGAAATGTCTCATCTAATCAATATATAACCACCTACACAATCATATGAATGGCAAAACATAACTATAGTTCATAAAGTGGTAGGGAAGAGGAGAGAGAGGGATGGGGAGGGGGATATGGAAAAATGGAGGGTATTCGGGGGGACCTCATCTAATGTGCATGATGCAATGGTACATTTCAAAACTATTAAGAAATGAGTATATTTGTAATGGATGTGTTACTTCATTCAATGTAAACATTTCACATTGTACATCGAAGTAGTATCCGGAACCCCATAAAATGCATCAATGTACAAAGTTATGATTTGATAAAAAATAATTATTAAAAAAAAAGAAATGTCTCATCTATGTTTTTTTTGTAAGCATTCTTGTTAGTAAGTAAAACATGCTGAATTTTTTCAAATGTTTTTTCTGCATGTATTGAGAGGATCATATGGTATATATTTCTTTGCTTCTATTTATGTGGTAATATATTTATTGATTTAAGTATGTAAAACCAACCTTGCATAAAGCCTACTTAATTGTGATTTGTAATTCTTAAATGTGTAGTTGTATTCTCTTTGGTAGCATTTTATTAAGTATTTTTGTATAGACATCTTAGTGAAATTGGTCTGTACTTCTCTTTTTGGGTGGGTCCTTTCCTGGTTTTGGTGGGTAATGGGGAAGAATATGTTGGAGAAGATTCACTTCCTTCTTAGTGTTTTGGAACAGTTTCTACAGTATAGGTACAAGCTCTTCCTTGAAAGTTTGATAGAATTCTGGTGTGAAACCCTCTGGTCCAGGGATTAATATTGATGGGAGCTTTTAATTGTTTCTTCAAGTTTTGTGCTTCATATTGTCTGGTACAAGAAATCAATTTCTTCTTGGTTAAGTCTAGGGAGATGATGTAATTTGAGAAATTTGTCCATTTCCTCCACTCTATGTATTTTCTGGGCATTGAGTTTTTTTGTAATAATCAGAGATACTCAGATACTCTCTTGGATCTCTGTGGCATCTGTTGTTATTTCCCCTTTTTCATTTCTGACTGAGGTCATTAATGATCTTACTTTTTGCTTCTAGTTAATCTGGCCAAAGTTTTATTGATTTTGTTTATCTTTTCAAAGAACGCAAATTTTTTTCCATTAATTTTCTGTATAATTCTTTTGTTTTAAATTCCATTATTTTATTCCCCCCATGATATGTGTGTGTGTGTGTGTGTGTTAAGGTAATGGAAAAAAATGAGCAATACAATCCCAAACCTAGCAGAAGAAAAGAAATTATCGGCTCGGCGCCTATAGCTCAACCGGCTAAGGCGCCAGCCACATACACCTAAGGTGGCGGGTTCGAATCCCCAGCCCGGACCCGCCAAACAACAATGACGGCTGCAACCAAAAAATAGCCGGGCGTGGGGCGGGCGCCTGTGGTCCCAGCTACTTGGGAGGCGGAGGCAAGAGACGCACTTGAGCCCAGGAGTTGGAGGTTGCTGTGAGCTGTAATGCCACGGCACTCTACGCAGGGGGACAGCTTGAGGCTCTGTCTCAAAAAAAAAAAAAAAAAAAGAAAAAGAATAAAAAAGAAAAGAAATTATCAAAATAAAATCAGAGTATACTCATTATAAATCAGAGTATACTCATTATAAATTCCATTATTTCTGACTTAATTTTGGAATTTATGCAAAGTTGTGTAGAGTATAAATTCCATTATTTCTGATTTAATTTTGGTAATTTATTTTGGCTTTATTGTTGTTAGGTTAAATGAATCTAATAATTTCCTTTTTTGTCTCCTCCTTGACTGTTATTCAGTGTAATGTTGATACCAGAATTTCTTCCTCTGTAGGTCTTTGGTCTCAGGGATTTGAAGAATGAACCCACGGACCACTGATCAGTGGTAAGATAGGATTTTTATTATACAGAAAGGAATACAAAAGAAGTAAAAAGCACCAGAGCTGCTTGAAGGGGGAAAAAACTAACTGGGGAGTCTCTATGTGGGCTCTTTTATCTAGAGGTATTAGGTCTTGAGAATTACATTTGGCCATGACTTGGTAGGTGGAAAAACATCTTTTCAAAGTTAATGAGTGTATTAAGAAATGAATGAATGAATGTAGTTATTCCTCTACTAGGACAAGGTTATCAGGTCCTTTACAGTTTTTGTCTCTGAGAAGGGATTAGGGTGTGTATTCCCTACTCAGTGTGGAACCATCTCATGCTGCTTTGTTCATGATCTTGTTAGAGCCCAGAGGGTGTGTCCTGAAAAAGGCAGCCTGTTTGTGCCTGGAAATGGGGGCCTGATTTCTGCGGTCACCTAGGCCTACAGCAGGTGTCCTCAAACTACAGCCCACAGACCACATGCAGCCTGCCTAGGACATTTATCTGACCCGCCAGGTGTTTTTGCCCCTGCCGCTGCCTGTCCTTCCTAGCAGCTGACTCATCCTGGGGCCTGCAGTACAACCCTCCAACGATCTGAGGGACAGTCAACTGGGTCCCTGTTTAAAAAGTTTGAGGACCCCTGGCCTAAAGAATGAGAAGGGGGGGTCCCTGTCCAGCCCTGAGTGGTGGAATCCTGAACCAATGTTGTTTAGTTTCTGTGATTTTGTGTAGGAATGAACATTTTTGTCGCAGTTGAGCTCCACATTTGTTCTTTACTGCTCTGAGAAGATACAAGGTATAATTTCAATTCTTTTAATTTTTTTTGACGTTTGATTTGTGGCATAGGATATAATCCATGGGCTGACAAAATGAATGTATACTCACTAGCTTTTTGATGATATGTTCTGTATATGCACATTAAGCCCAGTTGTTCTGTGGTGCATTTAAGTCTCTTGTTTCTTTGTTAATTTCTGTTTAGAGAATCTGACCAGTTCTGTCAGAGAGGTCTTAAAGTCCTTAGCTATTATGGTGTTGTAGGATATCATATTGTTCACACCAATTAGGGTTCGTTCCATAAATCTGAGAGCATTTAAGTTGAGTACATATACATTCAGAATTGCAATGCCTTCTGCTTCTCAATTTGGTTGATGTTAGCATATACAAAGGCTACTGTATTGTTCCCTTGACCAGTACATAGTGACTATTTTTTTGTCTTTTTTCCCCTAACTTTTATTACTTTAATTCTAATTGCATCTGGAAATAAAATTCTGACCCCTCCTTTCTTCTGATTTCCATTTCCCTGAATTATTCTTTTCCAACCATTCACTCTGAATTTTGTTTTGTCCTTCAAGGTTAGATGTGTTTCCTGGATACAGAATAAAGATGTCTTGTGCAACTTATATCCAATCAGCCACCATATACCTCTTTAGTGAGGAATTCAAGCTATTTACATTTATTGAGAGAATTGATAAGTGTGGTGGAGTTCTATTCAGCCTATTTTGTGGAGATCCACTGTTTAATTTTATCCCCTGCACCACTGTGGAACGTAGGTTTTGTCCTTTGGTTTCTGGGTATCTACGTTGCTGGGGGGGTCCATTGTGATGGTCAGTATGGAGAATGACCTGAGTATTTCCTGACGAGCTGGTCTTATTATGGTGAATTTTGCCCATGTTTGAATGTCAGGAAAAGATTTCATTTTCCCATCAACTTTGAAGTTTAATTTAGCAGGAAACAGAATCCTGGTTTGAAAATTACTTTGTTTAATGTTAAAGATAGATTACACCTCTTCTGGCTTTAACATTTTCAGTTGAAAAGTCTGCTTCATCCTGGTGGATATATCCTCGAAGGTTGTTTGATGTTTATGCCTGGCTGATGGCCAAATTTTCTCTTTCATTTTGACTTTGGCCAGGTTCATTATAATGTGTCTAGGAGATGCTCTGTTTGTGTTGAGAGAGACCAGAATTTAATATTCATCTAAAAGGAGTGTCAGAATCTGTAGTAATGCTTGGTATATTTTCATTCATAATATCCTCTAGTAGGGCTTCCATTCCTTTGGGTCATTCTTCTTCCCCTTCATGTATACCTATAATTTGTACATTTGAATGCTTCATGATGACCCATAATTATCTATATGATTCCTCTGCTTTTGCTCTCCTCTGTTCTGCTACTTTAAATGCCTAAGTTAGCTCAAGAGTCTTGTCTGCTAGCTCTGAGATTCTTTCTTCTCCATGGTCTAATCTGTTAATACTTTCTATGGATCTTTAAGTTCCCTAAGTAACTCCTTCAATTCCTTAAGCTCCAATCTATCCTAATTTCATCCTGTTTCATTTATTTCTTGGGTCAATTTTGGATTTATTTTTGGTGGCTTTTTCACTTTCCCTTTAATTCCTTTCATCACATTTGTCATCTATATTCTAAATTTCCTTTCTGTCATTTCCATAATTTTATTATGGGTAGAATGCTCTGTGGCTGTTGTCTCGTGATACCACGGGGGTAGTGAACTGCTCTGGTTTTTCGTGTTCCCAGAATTTTTTGTTGGTTCTTCCACATGTGTTTTCTTCTTATTCACCTTCCTTTTCCTATTTTTTCCTCTCATTTCTTTCTTCTTAAATTTCCTAGTCTCTCCTTTGGTATTAGAGTGGCCTTCTATTATAGAAACAAACGGAGGTGAAAAGTAAAGAGCAAGAAAGGAGAAAAGAAAGAAAATAGAGTAAAAGAGGTAAAGCAGAAAAATTTTTAAAAGGAGAGAAGAAGGATAGAAAGAGAAAGACAACAGTAATAGTAGTGTTCTGCATGGTGTGCTGACCCTGCTGCAATTCCAGGACTCTATGGGAACAGGACTGGTGGGTCCCCTGAGGTCAGGAGTTCTTTACCAGCCTGAGCAAAAGAAAGTACCTGCCTGCACCAAATATAGAAGAAAATCAGAAGTTTTCAGGGTGTGGACCTACCAATAGTCCTTCCTCCAATGCTATAATGACACCCCATCCCTCAGGGACTCTAGGCCTCAGGCCAATGCCATGGCTCCTAGCCCAGGCCTCAGAGCAAGTTTCTATCCTATAAATAAAATACAGAATTAAATAGAACAAAATTGGCCAGGAAAAAAATAGTTAAAAATAAGAAAGAAAAATAAATAAAAAATAAAATCACAAAAAATAAAAAGGAAAAAAATCTCAGTTGTTTGAGAGACTTATGGGGTAAGTAAGAAAAGTAGGAAAATAGCTATGAAAAGAAAGGAGGATAGAAATAGAAAAGAAAGGAAAAAAAGCATAACAACTGTGGCAAAGATGGAACCCTTAATATTGTAAAAAGCAAAAATGAAAAAATAAAAATACAAGAAAAATTAAAAAAGAAAAATACACACACACACACACACACACACACACACACACACATAATGCAATCTATTTCCTGGATAAAAGGTGGTGCTCAGAGAGAAAAGGGAAAAATAAATTATATAATATATTATATTGCCTGGGCACTAGGTGACAGTCTAGAGTTAGGTGAGACAAAACAAGAATGATGCTTCTGTTGTGTATGATAAAAGAAGCACCACTCTAGTTGCCCTGAACACCCATTCCCCTCTTCCTGAATTATTTGCCCTCAATCAGGGTGGTAACTTCACCAGTGTTCAATCCCTGCAGGGTTGTGAGCCTGAAGCTCTTGCCAGACTTCTTAGGAGATGTGATTCAACCTTCCAAATGTGCCCCTTGGCCACAATGGGATATGCATGGGGTAGTAGGATCAGCCCAACTCATCCCAGAGATGTTTGCCCAAGCTCAACAGGTAAGCCAGAACCAGCCATGTGCTTGGACCCTGAGGCTGATCCCCCCAGCAGCCTGCCCATGGTGGCAGCATCCTGTTGGCAGCCAAAGTAATTAGAGTTCCACCCCGCCTAGAGTTCAATCCTGGCCACCATTTAAATTTACTCACTGACTTAAGCCCTCCCAAGGCAGTTCTGGTGAGCACTCACATCTTCCCCCTCAAAAACAAACAAATAAACAAAAACTGGAGGAGAGGTCTTGCATGTCTCTAGCCTTCCACCAAAGGGCCTGCTGTCCTCTGCATGCACCCAGGTTTCATCTTGAATCAGAAAAGAGCCTGAATAGCCAAATAAACCTAAGCCAGAAGACAAATCATTAGGACTCACTTTTCCAGATTTTAAGTAAACAAAACAACATGGTCTGCACCACTATCTGTGCTTGTCTTCCACTGTTCCTGATCTCTTTCTTGGGCTCTAGATTCCCCTGCTATCTCATTGTGTCCTCAGAACAATGTTTCTGGGTGGAACAATCCAGCCACAGGTAGCTCTTCTAAAATTCTTATTGTTTCATGCCTTAGGTTTAATAAATCTTTCTATCCATATGAATTAATTTTTGTGAGTGGTGAGAGGTACATATTCTATTTCAATATTCTACATGCAGTTATCCAATTTTCCCAGCACCATTTACTGAATTTGGATTCTTTTCCCCATTGTATGTTACTGTCTGCAATGTTAAATATCAGATAGCAATATGAGCATGGTTGTATATCTACATTTTCTGTTCTGATCCATTGGTCTACGTCTCTGTTCTTGTGACAGTACCAGGCTGTTTTCATTGTTTTGTATTGCTTGAAGTCTGGTAAAGTGAGGCCTCCTGATTTGTCTCTTTTGATTAGGTTGCTTTGACTATTCAGGCTTTTTTCTGGTTTCAGATGAAGCATAGAATTATTTTTCCTATGTCTGAGAGAAATGTTGTTGGTATTTTAATGCAATTGCATTAAATCTGTAGATCACATTTGGGTACTATATACATTTTAACAATTTTGATCCTGCCGATCCATTAGCATGATATGTTTTTCTATTTGTATACATCCTCTGATTTTCTTTCTCAGCATCTCATAGTTACTCCTGTAGAGGTCTTTAACTTCCTTAGTTAAATATATTCCTGGGTATTTTATTTTTTTATTGTGAAAAGTAGTGAGCCTTTGATTCTCAGCTAGATTGTTGTTAGTGCATGGAAATGTTACTGATTTTATAATCTGAGAATTTGTTCAATTTATTTATCAATTTCAAGAGTCTCTTGGCAGGATCTTTGGGATTTTCTAGCTATAAGATTGTATCATCAGCAAGGAGTGATTTTTTGACCTCTTCTGTCACTGTTTGTATACTATTAATTTCCTTCTCTCATTTGATTGTTCTTGTTAGGTCTTTCAACACTATTTTGAGTAGAAGTGATGACAGTGAGCAACCTTGTCTAATTCTAGTTCTAAGTGGGAATGTTTTCAATATTTCTCTGTTCAGTATGATGTTGGCTGTGGATTTGTCACATGTCTATAATTTTGAGGTATGTTCTCTTTATTCTTATTTTGTTAAGAGTCCTTATCATGAAAGGTTGATGAAGTTTATCAAATTATTTCTCTACATTTATTGAGACAATCATATGGTCTTTGTGCTTCTATTTTATGTGGTGAATTACATTTATAGATTTATATTACATTTATATATGTTGAACAATCCTTGCATTCCTAGGAAGAAGCCCACTTGGTTGTGATGAATTAATTTTTTGATGTGAAGCTGAAATTGGTTTCCTAGAATTTTACTGATAATATTTGCATGTATATTCATAAGGGATATTTGCCTGTAGTATTCCTTTTTATTATGTCTTTTCCTGATTTTGTTATCAAGATGATCCCAGCTTCATAAAAATAGGTGAAGTTGATTCTTTCTTCTTAATAGTATGAAATAATTTCTGCATGTAGGTTCCAGTTCCTCTTTGTAGGTATGGTAAAACTTAGCTTTGAAACTATCAGGGACAGAACTTTTTATTTTGGAAGGTGTTCTTATTGCTGCTTTAATTTCATTACTTCATATTGGTCTGTTTAGGATTCTATTTCTTCCTGGTAGAGCTTAGGGAGGTTGAATGTTTACAAGAATGTGTCCACTTCCTCCACATTTTCTAGTTAATGTGCATAGAGGTTTTTACAGTATTCAGAAATTATGCTTTGTATTTCTGTTGTATCAGTTGAAATATCTTCTTCTTCACTTCTGATTGAGCTTATTAGGGTCCTTTCTTTTCTGTTCTTGGTTAATCTATCAAAAGGTCTGTTGATTTTGTTTATCTTTTCAAAGGGCTAACTTTTAATTTCACTAATCATTTATATAATTCTTCTTCTGTTATCAAATTTATTTAGTTCTACTCTAACCTTAGTTTTTTCTTTTCTTCTGATGGGTTTTGAATTTGTTTGCTCTTCCTTTTTTAATCCCTTGAGATGATTCATTAGATTGTTGATTCACAAACTTTCTTTAGGCATTTAAAATAATAAATTTTCTATTTAGGAATATTTTTGGTAAATCCCACAGATTTTGATAACTTGTGTCCCCTTTGTCAGTTAGGGTAAATAATCTTATGGTTTCCATTTTAATTTACTTTCTAACCCAATAATCATTCAGCAGTTGGTTGTTTAATATACATCACTTTGCGTCAAACTGAGTGTTTATGTTGAAGTTGATTTCTAATTTTGTTCTACTGTTGCCTTACAAGATATGCCCCCTCAATTTTCTTGAGACATAGTTTGTGGCTTAAAATGTGATCAGTCTTGGAGTATATTCTTTATGCTGAGGAAAAACATGTATATTCAGTAGTTTTTGAATAGAATATTCTATAAATTCCTCGTAGAATTCCCATTTGCTCTAGAATATCATCTAAGCCCTATGTTTCTTTATTTCCTCCGTGGGAGAACTATTCAGTTACTTCAGTGGGGTGTCAAAGTCCCTGGTTATTACAATGGCACTATTTATGACTTTGTTTAAATATAATACCGTTTGCTTTATTAATCTGAGCAAAACTGTGTTAGGTGCATACACATTTGGAATTGTTATGTCTTCTTGTTGAATCTTTCCCTTTACCATTATATAACTATCTTTGTCTTTATTTACTTTTGTTGCTTTGAAGTCTATGTTATCTGATATAAGAATGGCTATACCAGCTTTCTTTTGATTTGCATTTGCATAAATATTGTTTTTCATCACTTTATCTTGAGTCTGAATTCATCCTTCTAGTTTAGATGTTTTTCTAGAAGATAGCAGACACTTGCCTTTATTTTTTTTTAGCCATTCAGCTAGCCTATGTCTCTTAAGATGGGAATTCAAGCCATTAACATTTATTGAAAGAGTTGATAAATGGGGTAGATTTCTATTCATCCTATGCAGTAGAACTTTATTTTTATCTCTTGACCCATTTGCTATCTGGGTTCTGAACTTTAACATGTGGATTATTTCACACTGGTGGGTGTCTATTATGCTATTCGGTGTACAACGCAGGTCTGAATACTTCCTTGAAGAGCATGTCTGTCCTTGAAAAATTCCTTCAGCATTTGTGTATCCAGAACAGTCCTAATTTTTACCTCATGTGAAAAACATACTTTTTCAGGATACAAAATGCAAGTCATACAGATCACCCGGGACCCACTGGGTCCCTTGTGGCTATTACAGTGTGTGCTGAAACTGGGACATGTCTCTATTGCAATAAGCAAACAGAGAACTGAGGAGTTGAAGCCCCCTGTGAAAAACAAAGGCACAAGGTGGGTAGAGAAGCAGTATGGCACATGCCATCCCACTTGGCTTGGGTCTGTAGAGACAGGAGACACCCTCGGGGGCCACCAGGAAGTCTAGTACATTGTCCTCAAGAATCTTCCAGTTTGCTAGCAACAGCAGCCTCCAGGCTTGTGTGAACAGAAAATCTCTCCAGTAGCTTGGAAACCTGCCAGCTATTAGAGATGTGAGGGAGGGAAAAAGAAACAGCTCCACCTAACCTTCTCATTGATCTTCAGGTCTCTTGGAGGTTAATCTGTGCTGATATCTTGATTGTTCTTATTCTGCTCCACAATTTCTTCCCATGGAGTCTCCTGATGGTACTAGAATCACCCTCTCGGACCTATACCTTATCTAAGTACCTCAGATAGATGTTGTGGCAGTTCATGTCTCTGGTTAACCATCTTGCCTCTTTCCTTCAAATTTGAAATCTTAAAGCCTGGGTGGTACCTGTGGCTCAGTGAGTAGGGTGCTGGCCCCATATACAGAGGGTGGCAGATTCAAACCCTGCCCTGGCTGAAGTGGAACAAAAAAATAGCCGGGCATTGTGGCAGGTACATGTAGTCCCAGCTATTTGGGAGGCTGAGGCGAGAGAATAGCCTAAGCCCAGGAACTGGAGGTTTCTGTGAGCTGTGTGATGCCATGGCACTCTACGGCAAAAAAACTGAGACTCTGTATCTACAAAAAAAAATCTTAAAGCCTATTTTTTTTTAATTAGAAATACAACCATTTCTGTTCTCTGATGGTTACAATTTCATGACATAAATTTTTTTTTTTTTTGATACCAGAGCCTCAAGCTATCCCCCTGGGTAGAGTGCCGTGGCATCACAGCTCACAGCAACCTCCAACTCCTGGCTCAAGCAAGTCATAAATTTATTGCTAACTTAATAATGCACCATTCACTTAATTATTAATCAATCTATTTATAATTAAAGTCATATTTAAGAATATAAATAAATAACATGTTTTAAAAATAATAGACAAAGTAACTGAGTAAACTTGTTCTAAAAGAAGGCATTCAAATAGTCAGCCAGTATAGGTAAAATGCTCAACATTATCAATTGTCAGAAACATACAAATTAAAACCACAATGAGATAACAGTCCCTACCTATTAGAATGGCTGTTATCAAAAAGACAAAAGATAATAAATGTTGGGGGCATGTAGAGAAAAGAGAATCCTGTATGCTGTTGGTAGAAAAGTAAATAACTCACTAAGAGATATGTTATTCCCCTCAAAAGTAATAGTAAAAAGTTCCATCCAAAATTAAAAAAGAACAACCATGTAATCCAGAAATCTCCCTATTATGTACCCAATATATTAATACTACTGTATTTTATTTTTACAAATAAATTCAATAAGTATGTTAAAGAGATATTTGCATTACATGTTCATTGCATTATTGACAATAGTCAAGACATGAAAGCAACTAAAATGTTCAATGATAGATGAGTGAATAAAAAGTGGGGGGGAGGGGCAAGATGGCCAACTGGAGCCAGCCTCTGACAGAAGCTACCATCCAGAGGGAAAGATAATGTCCAGAAAGTACCCAATTAAGCTGAAGACTGGGAGCCAAGCCAAGAGGGAAGAGAAATATCTGCAGGTCACCTCTGCTGAGGCAAGCTGTGACTCCAAGAAAACAAACTTCAGGTGCAAAATTCATCCCAAAGGAAAAGTGTCTGTCCCCTCCTCCAAGAAAGTTGTGTTTTTCTTTTTTTCTCTCTCTCTATCTCTTCATTTGCTGCTGTAGGTTTTCTACAGGCAAGCAGTGAACTGAGGACCTCTTATCTCACCCCAAGGGTGAGCTGTAGGAAGTAGGGTCTACATCCCCAAAGGGACCCTGTTGTGACTTTGAACACTCTTTGCCCAGGCAGAAAAATTGAACTGACATTTTCCCTGCCATTCTGAACTTCCACTCAACCCTTCCCCTTGTGCCTGATGAACCAGAAGCCTAACTTCTGCAGAGATTGTGGAAGGAGGATCAAGAGCAGCAAACCCCACCCCTGCTGGACCAAGCACCCCACCCCGAGCCTGGCCAGAGCCTGCTAGAGCCACGCTTCCCTGCCTCTGCTGTGCCCCCGCCTGGCCAGAGTCATGAGCCAGTGATCTCCATGCTGAAGTTACCAGGCGCAGGGACTGCCAAAACTGTCTGCAGCATCCCGAGCCCCACTGCTGCATCCATGCACCCTGTGTTCCTGGAGCTGCTCCTACAGCCAGAACTCACTCCACAGGGCTACCGGTGCTGCAGAGTGGTAGGGGGGCAAAAGCACGGTGGCTGAGGGAGAAAAGCATTTGCTGACTTTTTACCCTCAGGATTAGACCGAGTCCAAATGAATACTCACCAGAGGCTACTGAGTACCTGAGGCAGGCAGGCCTCAGCTCCCCCAGTCAGCTGGTAGCAGAGGGCAGTAGCTGGGCTGTGGGGGCATTGACTTTCCTCTGACTCTGACATGCACAAACCCCCAGCACATCTGCTTATTGGAGGGAATAGGACGTCAGGCCTATGGAGTCACCAGTGATTGGGCATGAAAGACGAGGTCACCAGTGACTAGGCATGAAAAAGGAGCAAACTGGAGAAAGAGACTCAGCCCCCTGAGTCTGCTACCAGGTGGGCATTTTTGACTCCACAGAGCACCAGAGCAAGCCAAATTTGAGCAGCTAGTAGACCTCCATCATCTAGTTGCTGGAGACCTTTCGAACTCTCCCACTTGAGAGTTCACACTGACTGGGTCAATTGGTTTGGAACTCCTAACCAGGGCCAATCTTCCAAGGCCCATCTCAAGTGTGTGGTAACAGGAAGGTGATAGCCTGGTTGTGTGATTTTCCTCTTCCAGTTATTGTCCACAGAGGTAGGCTGTCTTAATTGCTTGTATTTTTCCACTGCTAAGACTTCACCAGAGTCACTGATCCACTAGGATAGGACAAGAACCAGCTGAATACAAGACAGAGCCACCTAACCCCACCACACCAAGCAGATTTTCTCAGCCTCAGACTGTAATACTGTACGGGTCCTTTGCAAAGCTATAGGGGAAAAGCTGCAGCCATCAGTCCCAGATACTTGACAAAGGGCTGGATAACTACAACCCAGGAACTCCCAATCCAATTTCACCTTACCTGCCCATCTAGCCAATGGTGAAAAACAATCATGAGGTGGAATCAGCAGAAAAACTCTGGCAACATGAATAATCAGAGTAGATTAACTCCCCCCAAGGAATGATATAGCAGATACAGCACAAGATCCTATTCATAAATGGCTGAGATGTCAGAAACCGTGCTCAGAATTTGGATAGCAAATAAGATCAACAGAATGGTGGTAAGGACAGAATTAGAATTTCAAGGAGTAATACCAAAAAAGTCTCAAGAATTCTACAAATTCAAAAACAAAATCATCAAAGATTTTGACACATTGAGGCAAGGACTTGCAGCCCTCAAAGATCTGAGAAATACAAAAGAGTCCCTCAGTAACAGAATGGAATGGGTAGAAGAAAGGATCTCTGACATTGAAGACAATGCTTTTGAATGCTCCTAAACTTTCAAGGAGGAAAAAAAGTGGAGAATAAAAACAAATTCTCTCAGAGAGCTCTGAGATAATTCGAAGAGATCTAATATTCGCCTTATAGGAATACCTGAAGGGGAGGAGGTTGCTGTGAAGGATACAGATGTTTAGTTCATAAAATAATCAAAGAGAATTTTCCAGACATGCCAAGGGATTCTGAAATCCAGATAGCAGACAGTTTCAGAACACTGGCATGACTTAACCCAAGTTAAAATTCTCATGGACACATCATAATTAGTTTCACCAAAGTTAACATGAAGGAGAAAATTCTGCAAGCTGCAGGACATAAGAAAACCATAACCGGCTCGGTGCCTGTGGCTCAAGTGGCTAGGGTGCCAGCCATGTACACCTAAGGTGGCGGGTTCGAATCCCCAGCCCGGGCCCACCAAACAACAATGATGGCTGCAACCAAAAAATGGCCAGGTGTTGTGGCGGGCACCTGTGGTCCCAGCTACTTGGGAGGCTTAGGCTGGAGTTTCGCTTGAGCCCAGGATTTGGAGGTTTCTGTTAGCTGTGATGCCACAGCACTCTACCCAGGTGGACAGCTTGAAGCTCTGTCTCAAAAAAAAAAAAAAAGAAACAATGGAGAAGAATAAAAACAATAAAAAAAACCCTACAGGCCACACTATGAAACACACTAAAACTATTCTAAGAGGAAAATCTGAAGTTTTAGATACATATTCCTAATCACAGAACATAAAATTAGCAAAGCATTCAAATAAGAAGTTTAAAAG
>CAUYTI010050747.1:0-16079 GCA_963575145.1 Galago senegalensis | reverse complement strand
TCAGTTAACTTCTTTTTTTTTTTTTTTTTAGCTTGAGTAAAGGTTTCATTATTTTATATGTTATCTGGCCCTTTATAAAGTTCTCAAAATCTGATTTTAGTCATAAAACTCAAAATATTTTACTGTTATGTGATATATTATACACATTAATATACTATTTGAAATATTTTCTTTAGAGTCTAACATATTGACTCATATCTCATTTGAGACAAGGATCTCTATAGAGATCTGTACTAGCATAATTCTATAGGAATATATTTTAATAAGAAGTTATTAAATATGTCTTAACATATAACATATAAACCATATATTTTAAGACATGCTTTAATTAGTTTTGAATTTTAAATTTTCAGTAGGTGATAAAGTCGTAAGTGTACTTCTAAGTTTGATTCCGAGTTCAGCGCTCTTGGCATTACTGAGTCACATTCCCTGTTATTTTTCCTTTTGTGCATCATTTTGTTCATCTATATCTGAGTCACGTAAATGTCAGTAGTTTTCTCTGTCACTCATGTAAACTCCATTGACACATGCAAAAAAAAAAATCTAACAATTGCTTAAGTGATGGATATATAAATGCGTTTTTCGTGTTGTAATTAGTATTTTCCCAATATATGTGAGCTGCAGAGTGAAAAGATGCAGGCAGGGAGGACCTCATCTTCAGGTGTGGGCATAACCTCTGTGTTTTATTTTTAAAACTGATAACTGAAATTAAAAAAAGAAAAAGAATTAGATTGTGGTAATTCTCATTTTAATATACTTAGAACTGCCAAAAAAAATATTTCTAGGTTATCTCTTCTTCCTCAAAAAAAATGAAAAAATCACCTAAACTCATTTTCATCCTTTAAGAGAATAGTGTATCATGAAAGGCAGAGCCAATAACCATGAAAAACCTCATCTAAAAAGCAAATCTGTGTTTTTCTATAAACCAGCTTTTATTTTGTAATTGAGGAGGCATAAATAGAGGTCAGGGTAATGAAATATTTTGCGTAATCGTGTTGGTAGCATTTAGCAGGAGGCCTTGGTACTCTTTTCTTGTTGCTAAGGCTTAAGAATGTGATGGGGCTGAGAAGGGGAAGGAATTGCAGGCTGCAGTGGAATGTTCTTCAGCCCACAAGTCCACTCCTATGTTCCTCTAATTCCAAGATGATTTCCTCATGTTCAAAGTTATGATTCATTGTGACTCAGGATTGACTAAAGCTTAGAGCTTCTCCTGGCCAAAGGTGCGGAAACCCATGGGATGGAGTGATAATGCCACTGTTATAAACTGGACCCTTAACTCAAGGTTCCTCAGCCTCTGCCCTGTTAACATGTGAGCCGAAGGATTCTTTGTTGTGGGGATCTGTCCTGTGCATTTTAGAATGCTCAGCAGCAGTCCTGGCTTCAAAGGACTGGACACCAGTAGTATCCTCCCCACCCTGGTTTTAACCATCAAAAATGTCTGCAGACATTGCTTTTGGGGGCAAAATAGCCCCTGGTTGGGAACCACTGCCCTGAACTAGACTTTGTGGGGGTGGAGGAGGCTACCAAGAGGAAAGGAGATTTGAATCTAGAGCAGACTAGTAGCAGTTAAGACTTTCCTTACTCCAGAGCATTGCAATTAATGCTGCTTTTTAAAAATACCAATACTCTTCATTGTGCTTCTGACAATATCCCTTTGGTTAGTTCATTAAATCCACTCCTGAGAGAAGTGCATAGCATTCAGGGATTGATGTTTGTTGGGGATTTTGGTTACCTAGAGGGGGAAGGAATATTCCAAATAAAAGTGCTTTCTGGTCGGAGGAAGGAACTTGAATGGCCAGAGATGACCTCAGGATGACGTGGAGGACCTAGAAATATGGAAAGAATCCTGAAAGGGCAGTTGAGGGCAACTGTGTTGCGGTCTTTAGTGTTCAGCGGGAGATAGCTTTAGTCATCTTCCTCTAGCTCACAATCTCTTTCTAACCCAATCTAGGTCCCCATTCAATACCTGACCACTTTATTTGGGGACAGAAAAAACCCACTATATGCATCCTCTTTCTATTTTCATGTTCACAATTAGCACCTCCTTCCTGTCCCCCCTTCCCTTATTCCCCGCCTTCCCCTTTCCTTACCTCCCTTCACACAAATGACTGTGTTCAGTCTTTGAACTGCTGCTTACTTGGACACAACTAGCTGTGCCCACGCCCCTCAGCCAGCCTGTAAGGAGGGCACTTACATGTGATGAAGAGCCCTGGAATCTGGCAGCCCCTCTTAGCACATGGGCTGTGGCTGCCCACCCCTGCAATACAGCATTAAGTATCCTGTCAGCAAACTCATTAAGGTAGAACTAACTCCGGGACCACAGATCTTTAATTTGCCCTGAATCAGAAATGATTGTTTTTCTCCTTAACTTTTAAATAGATAGTTAAAAATCTATTCAATATACCCTTAAAAGCTTTAAGCGCTCTACCTGTTGGGACGATTATCACTCTATGTTTCCACAGGGGTCAAATTTGGAAATCGAACATTCCTAGTGTCCAGGAGCTGTCACAATTTTACAGATGAGCAAGAACAGTCTCCAAACGCACTGAAAGGTTCTAACCGCTAGAAGAGGCTCTATGAGCAACGTAGGAAGTAAACAAAATAATCCTTTATGATTAAAGAAAGTTGTGAAGATGAGTGATTTGGGTCGTTAAAACTTTCCTCTCCAGTCTAGGAATAATCTTGTATTAAAACCAATGATGTTGGTAGAAATATTTTCTTTGTGGTATCTTTGTATAGATTGAAAATGGGAACAAGATTTAATTGGTAATGTGATCGCAATTAAAATAGAAAGAACAGATTTGATATATCAGAGCTCCTGTTTTTCTTCTATTTAGTTTTTCTCTTTTTAATCATCTATTATTTTGTGGTTTTTTGTTTGTTACTTTTATGTTTTATTGGCTTTGCTCAGTGTATATATTTTCTTTCTAATTACGAAGGCTACACCAAGGAAAAATATTTACTTATGCATCACTGTAGCTGGTAGCCATGAAAATGTATGTATTCATAAATTGAAGCAAATAAATTAATTGTGCAGGTAGGATGTTTAACAATGTCATTATTTGCATTTTTATAGCTTGGAAACGATTTTCAATGCAACATTTTCATTGGAAATGAAAACTACCTATTAATTACCATTTCATTATTATTTTAAAAATATAACAATTTTAAAGAACAATTATGAATTGTCTACGTTTTGTAGCAAACTTACTAGCAATTTTTCTTTTTAAACTTTTTAACTCAGAAGAGTATTACTTTATGAATAGGAAAAAGGCATGTATGTAAATTGCTCAAAAGTCACAGAGTAGTTATTTGGATTTATCAAAGTGGTGGTGATTTTGGGAAAATACTTACCCTTTTCATTACAGGTAATGGAATTGTTTTATAACTGACCTATAGGGAAGCATCAACAACACACGTGGTGTGGGACTGTAGTGTCACATTGGTGTTAACAACTTGGGGTGTTCACAATTTGGGATAATGAATAAAGTTGACAAAACAGCAGAAATAAAAAAAATCAGCCTCCAAAAAGTATTTTTGCTGAGTCATGATAACATGAAGCTTAAAAAGTTATATGGTGGAAAGGCCTAGAGTGTGTGGTGGCTTGCTCCTGTAATCCTAGTTATCTGGGAGCCAACTTGGGTGGATCGCCTGAGTTCAGGAGTTAGAGATCAGCCTGAGCAAGAGTGAAGCCCAGTATCTACCAAAAAACCCCAGAAAACTACACGTGATGTGGCAAGCACCTATAGTCCCAGCTACTTGAGAGGCTGAGGCAAGAGGATTGCTGGAACCCAGGAGTTTGAGGTTGCTGTGAGCTGTGACACCACAGCACTCTTCCCAGGGCAACAGAGTAAGACTCTGTCACAAAAAAAGAAAAAAACATATATATGGTGAAAATTATCAGTTACAGTATTATAGTGCCATACAATGAGAATCCCCAATATTTACATATTTTTAAAAAGACCACTTGAATGATCATTTTTCTGATTTCCCAAGGCTGGACCACTTTGACAATTGAAGACATGTTTCATTTCGTTTTCTCTGTCAGAGAATAAGAACAGATATTGTTGTCTGCAATGAATTCCAAATGGAGTTTAAAGCATTACCTGTCAGAGCTCACAGAAATTACAGAAGCCTAATTTTTACATTTTGCATCAGAATACAAATGTTTTTATAGAGTCTGGCCTCAAGCAGTATGACATTTTATTAAAAATAAATCATAGATGTAGTAGACGAGATGAGGGAATCTCATGATCACTGTCCATATGAGTGCCATTGAAATTTCATTCCCTTATATGCCTGTAATCTTAGCACTCTGGGGTGAGGGGTGAGGCAGGTGAACTGCTCAAGCTCAGGAATTTGAGACCAGCTTGAGCAAGAGACACCTGTCACTACTAAAAATAGAAAAAAAACTACCCAAGCTTTGTGGCAGGCACCTGTAGTCCCAGCTACTTGGGAGGCTGAGGCAAGAGGATCACTTGAGCCCAACAAGTTGCTGTGAGCTATGATGACACTAAGGCACTCTACCCAAGGTGACAGAGTGACACTCTTGTCTCAAAAAAATAAAAAGAGGAAAGAAATTTCTTTCCCAAGTTTGTGAAATATTTTATTGCTGCTCTATATGTACACTTTAGAGCAAAGATAAAATCTGTATGCTTTTATTACAAGAAAATTGATCTTTCACGGTATGTTTTTTGGTATTTGTCTTTAAATATAGTTTATCTGAATAGAGTTAAAAAATTTTGTCCAAAATGCTAAGTTATGGTTCTCATAGCAACCATAGTTCATTCTCTTATGTAACTCCCTATCTTAGGCCATGGAGAATATAGGCCCTATAACTCTAATTAATTAGATTAAATGTGTAGTTTCTGGGCATGGAAGATAGAGGAAGGAGGGGAAGCAATGGGGTGTCTATAGAATCAGCAGACGGAAAACAGAAAAATTGTGCAGTATTGTAATTGAAGAAGTATCTACTTGGGATTTAAGCCACAATATTTTGCTATCTTTTGACTCAGGAAAAAAATATGTTAAAATGCACATTTAAATTCATGAGGTATAGTTGTGCATGAATGAGGTTTCTTAGCTTATTAGACATTATAGATATTGAATGATTTTTACTATCGATTTCTTCTACTGGAAGGAATGCTTTTAAGGGCCAGGGCTTTAACTCCCCCCTTTATCTCCAGTTCTAGAGCTTGGCGTGAATCAGCACTCAGTATTAGCTGAATGATTGAATGGACAATTAGTCACAAGGGGAAGGAAGCAATTTTGACTGCAACACTAAAAATAGGTCACAATTACCAGAAAAATTGCGATACCTGTATTTCAAAGTTCTGCGTCACCTAAATTGAGGCAAATATTATTATACAATGAAAAGTCTGGGGCTGTTCTCTTATTCATCGTCTCTGAAAACTTATAGCTTGGAATGGTAATGCTATGACAGTTAATGGTATTTAAATTTTCCATAAAGTGGTCAACAGCAAAGTTGAAATAGTTTCAGAATTTTGGAGAAAGGAGTATACAGCATTGTTCTACAAACCTATGCCCTCCTCTGCATTGATTTTTCAAATACAGGTATGTTTTGGTTTATACAGTGGGTATGATTCTGAAAAGGCCATTAAAACGAATGCCATTAAAGATAAAATTAAGCAATGTATTATTTGAAGCCCCCAACTTTGAATCATTTGAAAGCAGACATGTTATTTTATAATGTAAATAACTACAAGCTAACCACTGCAGTTTGTGGTTTAACACCCTGAATTCTTCTGTGTGGCCAGTGGGGTATGCTCTGTGGCAGTGATTCTCCAAGTGGGATCCTGAGACCAGCAGCATCACCAGCACATTGTTAAATATGTAGATTCTCGAGTTGTACTTCAAACCTACTCAATCAGAAACACTGAAGATAGGGCCATTTCACCCTCCATTTTTTTTCTGCTGTTCTTTTTCATGGTAAAGTTTGAGAACCACTGCTCTATGAGCTATGGAAAGGAAAACTTGTTATGGATGGTGCCTGTTTTCTAGAAGAGATAAAGACTTGTGTACAAGTGGCAGTAACAGCAAGGTGACAATAACGAAAGAATAACATTTGCCATAAAATAGTCGTAGATAAAGTATGATCGGAGTTTGGAAGGGAGAAGAGGTGACTTCATTATGAAGATGATATCGCCCATCATTCACTGATTCATGGAGGCAATGTAGGGCTGATGCTAAGTAAGACACAGTCCCTGACTTAACAAGCTCACAAACAGGTGGTTCTGCCTGCTGATCATCTCATAGCTAGATGATCACACAATCCATTGGTCTGCAAACTGGACAGTGCATCAGAATCACTTGATGGGCTACTAAAACACCAGCTGCTGAACCCCACCCACAGAGTTTCTGATTCAGTAAGTAGGTGGGGCCTGGAAAGTAGTATTTCTAACAAACTCTTTGGTGATACCAATGCTGTTTGTCCAAAGTTCACTGGGATAGCTGATAATTTCAAGTGAAATAGTAGAACTAATGCCAGAAATATGGCTTGCCCAACAAAGTTAGGATGGCTAAGATGGAAATGAAATGGGTTCCCAATTTAACACGACCTCCACTGTAGCCGGCCTTTGTGACACCCCGAACAGAGGAGGCCTACTTGATCCCAGAGTGATTCTAACACTTAGAAGAGTAAGGTATTGATGAATTAATGATAATTCTTCTGTCTCTTGTTTATATTGTATTTTAATTTCTTATTCCAAAGTCAGCCCTGTTCCTGATATCCACAATCCAGCTGTGAACCATTCTGTGTATGGAAATCCAATCTATAAATAAAAGTAACATTTAAATCTCAATATCTCAATATCACGTTTAAAAGGAAGTTCTAAAACTTTCTAATGTTATCTTCTTGATAACAGGGGGTTCCAAGAATGACTATCCTCTATTACACAACTCCTGTCTGTAGTACCATCCTGTTAGATGACTGTGAGGCTAAGAAAAACCTTACCACATTTGTTGAAAGTAAAAAATTAAGACATAGACTGGAGGGAAAAAAATCAATGTAGATACTATACCGTGAGTTCCTTGCTGATAATTAACTTCTATTTCAAAAGCATGTATGCTTTATCCATAAATCCATATTAAGTCCTCTAATTCTGTGAATTAGAGAAAATATAGTAATCTTTTTTTGAATGGTGATAAAGATAGACTTCCCCCAAATTTAATTAATCTACTTTGCATTCTTGAATGATTACAGAAAAAACTCATATTCCTTAGCATAAATCATGTGATTGGATTTTAAATGATAACATGGAAAAGCTGGGCCTAGATGAAAATAATATTCGGAATTGCACGATGACTTCCTCTGACAATTTTCAAAATGTATTTTTAATTTCCTTTCTTTTAAATCAGGTCTTTTAAGGAAAGAGTTTCTATTCCTTGAAGGTTAGCCCTGAGGAAGGACTAGAAATTAGCAAGAGGAATAGCAGCCAGATGGTAGCTTAGCCTCAATGGATGAATTCTGGTGGATAATGGAAGGTTGATTTGCTTAATCCTATAGTGATTAATGGCCTATCAAGAGATGAGAGCATGTTTTGGACACTTATTTCCTACATATATATGCTAATTTCCTACTTCTGAATCCATGTTATTACCTAAAGGGTAGGGGAAATGTATCTGTCTCCAGGTCTCCCTTCCCGGAAGATGATCTCTCCCTTTGCCCATTTTGTCAAACAGGGTATACAAAATATTCAGACTCCAACGCAGTTAAATCTTAGGCACATTCACTTGTCACAGTCATCACCCAGTCTCCTAAATTAAAGAGCAGCTGTTCAGAGTCTCTTGGGTAGTACATGATGAGCTTTGTTTCCTACTTCCTGTGCAGTTCAGTTTGAACTATTTCTGATTCTCTAGAACTTCAAGCAATCATCAACATTTAAAGGAAGACAGAGACTCAGTATTACTTTCTTGAGTAATTTAGATGACCGTTTACTGCTTTCATCCTGAGAACAACTGGTTTTTTTTTTGTCCCCAAATATAACATTCTTAGAATTGCACGAGGAAGTTTATTTCATGTACCTACATCATGTTGCTAGAAATAGCACAAAGATTCTGCCTCCTGTGAAATGAAGCCAGATAATTAGATGATCCCTTTTTAAAAGTAGAGTTTTTATATCTTCCGTAATCCCACTTTGGTAGAAAACTGTTTTCTCATAAACCAGCTTCCTGAAATTGGCTTCATGGGCTTTAAAAAAAAAAAAGGAAAAGTGATGGTTGAGGGAAAGGAAAGAGTGTTTAAACTAAGGATGAGATGGATCACTAATAGATTATCTTCCCCATCTTTTTACTTCCCCTGCAGGTGAAAGTTTAGGGGAAATTACAGTTTTGAAGTGTCTTTGACCCAGATTTCTAAGCATTTAAATGTAGAGTAACTTCATTGCTGAATTGACTTAGTCTCATTATTAAGATGTAAGAATCAGATGTTTCTAATATTAGTGTATCAGATAGTTCCACCATTGCATCTCAAATTTTAATATGCATGTAAATTACCTAGGAATCTCACTAAAATGCAGGTTCTGCTTGAATGGGTTTGATATTTTGCAATTCTAACTCTCTCCATTCTGCTCCTGTTGGGGTTCACTGGCTGTGGTCCTCCCTTTGACTCTCTGAGGTGTGTACAGTATAACCCATCTGGGGATTTATAACTAGGATCTTATTCTCTTCTCTGTCTTTTTTGATTCACATGCAGACAGCTTCTTAAGATTAAATAATTTAAGATGATTTTGCATAAAAAAGCTTTAAAAGAATTGTTTTCTAAGGTGGAGAATTTGGGCTCAAAAGAAGATTTTTTTTTCAATAATTGAAAGAAGACACTAAAGTTGAAAACTCAACATTTCCCTTAAATTAAGAACTTTGAAAATGTGCCTATTTCTTAACGATTTATTTTGACTATCCTGAATCTTTCAGTTCTCATTTCAAAATGAATGTCAGTGCTTAGAAATTTAGCGTCGCCCAAGAACAGGTTCCATTTCATGAATATCAGTGAGTGGTTTTTCAGACCAAATTTAATTTTAGACTCTTACATGTTAAAGAGTCTAGATATCAGCTAACTGTGCTATGGTTCAATGCCAGTTGAATTGGGCAATGTTTTTCTCTCTCCCTTTCTTAATAAAGCTCAGGTGGCTAAGGTGCCAGCCACATGCACCGGAGCTGGCAGGTTCGAATCCAGCCTGAGCCCACCAAACAACAATGACGGCTGCAACCAAAAAATAGCTGGGCATTGTGACAGGTGCTTGTAGTCCCAGCTACTTGGGAGTTGGAGGCAGGAGAATAATTTGAGACCGGGAGTTGGAGGTTGCTGTGAGCTGTGATGGCACAGCACTCTACCCAGGGTAACAGCTTGAGGCTCTGTCTCAAAAACAAAAATAAAATAAAATAAAATAAAATATACATCTGGGGAAAATTTTTAGGAGCCCAGGAAATTTGGGGTGCCAGTGAAAGGAGGAATGTACCATTCCTTTGGATTTGCACCCAATTTATAATTAAATTGTAGACAATAAAGCCTTACAGATAAGACAAAGTCATTTAAATGACACTGTTCATATACATGTGGTGATTTATATGCAGATATCAGTATCAAAGAAATTTCATAGTTCTTTTACACTGAAGAAAGCATTTTGATCATTACTAAAAAAATATGTAAGCTAATAGCACTATCGTGGTTCAGCGCTATGGTGGTTCAGAAGATAGCATTAAGATCATTACTAAAAAAATATGTAAGCTAGTAGCGCTATGGTGGTTTTCAATAATTACTTACAGAAAACCTAAAATTTAGCATATAAATTTTAAATATATTTTGTAGTTAGAGAAGTTACATTTTAAATAATTATTTTTCATAATAGCTTAGTCTTGTGTGACTAAGCAATACACTTTCATTTTATTCCCACGTAAAGTATTTGCTTTTCATAGAGTACTAAAAAAAAAAAATCTTGTTATTGTGTAAGTTTTGTGTTGAATTTGAAGGTACATTGAGAAAGATTTTGATTGTTACAATATTTAGAGTGTAATTACTTGAATGTTTGTAATTGAATGAAGTCACTTTTTTTTTTTTGAGATGGTGCCTCAAGCTGTCCCCCTGGGTAGAATGCTGTGGCATCACAGCTCACAGCAACCTCCAACTGCTGCGCTCAAGCGAGTCTCCTGCCTAAGCCCAAGTAGCTGGGACCACAGGCGCCCGTCACAATGCCCGACTATTTTTTGGTTGCAGCTGTCATTGTTGTTTGGTGGGTCTGAGCTGGATTCAAACCTGCCACCTTAGGTGTCTGTGGCTGGTGCCTTAGCCACTTGAGCCACAGGCCCCAAGCCTGAATTAAGTCACTCTTAACAGTGTATATATATTTTAAAAAATGAGGTATGTAAAATCAGTGTTCCTTCCTATCATATGTAATTCTCAGTTTTTGTTGAAGGGAAATTTCTTTTGTATATTGATTAAGTTCTGTGTGGCCTTCTTTGCTGCCTTCCCTCATATTCTGGCAGTTGTATTTCTGGGTTGATTTATAGAAACCTTTACCTATCAACTGTAACGATCAGTTGCGATGGTTTATTTAGCACCTACTATGTGCCAGGTACTTGGTAAATATAAAATATCATACAGTCCTTGACATAATCCTACATGTAGATAACACTTCTACAAACCCAGAGAATTTAAGCAATTTTTGCACTTGTCCAGATAGAAGGACACTGAGCTGGCTTTCTAATGCCTCTTCTCTTTGTCTTCAAATATCTTGTCCTTACTCTCAGGCACCTTCTATTCCATTGCTCCTGAAATGCCAACTAATATTAAATATTTGTCTACAGTGAATGTAACTGTGATTCCTGTTGTTACTATTGCAGAGAAAGTCAGTTATATTCTAATACCAAATCAGTTATACTTTTGATTTACCCCGTCTATTGTTTCACTTTGTTAACTAAGGGGATTTAAACCTCTTTTTCAAAATTAGTCATCATTAAGAATTGTTTTAAAAATGCTAATCCAAGTTTGTAGTTCATTAAAGGCAACCTAAGTCTCTGATCTGGATACAGTTACTGACATTTCTTCATGATTTTATTACTTTTTAATGATGGGTGTAATCAATTTTTTAGTGTAAAATTATTCAAACACTAATTTATAAAGTAAACATATTTTTAAGTCTCATTTCTCAAATGAAAATATTCTGTCAAAACTAACCTTTTCCTCATGATTTGTTTCTGCAGTTTCCCAGTACTTCCTAAGGATAAATTGCTTTGTCTTGTTCGTTTATAAAACTAACTTTTTACATTCAATGTGACATGAACAAAAAGGAAATAGAGATTATGTTTGGAGGAATTATTTCTATTTTCCTACTCTGTTTGTAACCATTTAAAATCTAGCTCACACATCTCCAACACTATCTCAACGAGCAGAAGTTTTTGTAAAAGCCTGCTATCACTTTTTGTAATAGCTGAAAAATAACGAATTGGTTAATGGTCTTATAAATTCCTTTAGAAATACATTCTATAATTTTAAACTCTCATAGGTTTTGAAGCAGACAAATCACTTGCCCAGGAAGGCATTTGTCTAATTTTTTTTCCAGGAAATTTTCGAGACACTCATAAAACTGCTATTCAAATTATTGTGGTTCAAGGTGTGCCTAGAATATTTCTTCAAAGGCTATATCTATTTTACAATTGTGAAATGATCACCGATCTTGATGTAGTTGTGCAGGAAAGAAAATGGAACGCAGTGCTCTAAACTTTGTTCGGCAAATGGCGTTTGTTTACCCACCATCAGACACAGTAATCTCATAAAGTTTTCTTCCTCCATTTGTTGGTTAGACTGTTAATTGGTGTCACCATCCTCCCTGAATGATAATAGTGTTTGTGACATGTTCACTTAGGCAGGATGCCCTTATTCTGGCTCTATGTTTAAGTTGCTTTACTGTGTAAGCACATCTTCTGCATTTATTGACAGGGATATTTTCATACGTTAAAAAAAAATGTTTTTGGCCCAGGCCTTGCTATGCTGCCAGGGCTGACCTGGAAACCCTGGGCCTGAGGAATCCTGTTTCCTCCGCCTCCTGGGCTGCAGGGCGACAGGTGTGCACCGCTGCACCCAGATGGATTTTTCTTTTTAGTAACTTTTCCCATTATTTAATTAGTGGAGTCATTGTTGGTTTACAAGAGTCGTTTCCGTGTCATTGAGGTGTTCCTTTATAAATTCTGCAAACAGACGTTATAAAATGAAATGTGGGGTGCTTAGCCATCATTAGTGAATGTGGTTCCTTTGCTAGAGTCAAAAGATAAACGTCTTTTTTAAAATTAAATATTTTGAGTAGATGTTTATAAATGTGACTGAGACTTTTATTGAAAGGAACTTCTCATTAATTCTTCTCTTGAGTCCAACTGTAATGGGGAGCGTTTTATTGACATAGTAGGATCAGCCAGTTATATTTTAGCTTTGGAATAGTAATAGGAAGTAGCTTATAAAATATTAATATTCACTTAATCTATTCAAAAATTTCAGATATTTGTGTATTTATTTTTATTGATTCATTTTTTTTGAGACCGAGTTTCAAGCTGTTGCCCTGGGTAGAGTGCTGTGATGTCACAGCTCATGGCAACCTCAGACTCTTGGGCTTAAACGATTCTCTTACCTCAGCCTCCCGATTAGCTGGGACTACAGGCTCCCACCACAATGCCCGGCTATTTTTTTTGTTGTTGCTGCTGTCACTGTTGTTTTAGCTGGCCCCGGGTGGGGTTCAGACCACCTGCCTCGGTGTATGTGGCCGGTGCCCTACTCACTGAGCTATGGGCACTGCCATTTTTCAGATATTTAAATAACTGGCATCAAAATCAGATTCTTAAAGATTACTGGGTAAATGGTAAATCTGAAAAAAGACAATGACCTATATGTTGCGGCCCTGAATTGTGGAAGTACAACTGAAAGTATTTTCTCCGTTTATGCCTGAGGAAAATTTTTTTCATTTGCTACATTTGAAAATAGTAAGAGGTACAAATGTTTTTGGTCACATGGAAAGCTTTTGTAATGCTTGAGTCGTGGCTATCAAGGTGCCCATCACCCAAATAGTATTCGTTTTAACCCATTAAGTAGGTTTTTGTCCCTTAAGCCAGAAAATTGTTTTTAATAGCTCTAAAGTGCGTATCTGAAAAAATTAGGTACATTTAATAGGAATAACAAGATGTAGTTTTTGAAATCAAATAACACAGACAATTCTTATTTATTTATTTATTTATTGGCCAGGGCCAGGTTTGAACCCACCACCTCTGGTATATGGGGCTGGCACCCTATTCCTTGAGCCACAGGTGCTGCCTGGCAATTCTTATTTTTAGAAACCTAAAAATGAGGCTGAATGTGGTGGCTCACGCCTGTCATCCTAGCACTCTGGGAGGCTGAGGCAGATGGGTTTCTTGAGCTCAGGAGTTTGAGACCAGACTGAGAAAGAGCAAGACCCCATCTCTGAAACCAGCTGGGTGTTGAGGTGGGTGCCTATAGTTCAAGCTATTTGAGGCAAAAGGATCACTTGAGCCCAAGAGTTTGAGGTCACTGTGAGTTATGACACCATGGTACTCTACCCAGGGTGACAGAGTAAAAATCTGTCTCAAAAAAAAAAAAAAAATACAGGGGGATTTTCCATTGAAAGTTTCCACTATATCAATGTCCCATAAGTAATTATTTACCAATAGTAATTACATTATGAAAGTTTGAGGAATGGTTGCTTTATTTCCTTTACATAGCAGGTACATTCAAGGTCAGCCATTTTATGATATTTTAATTTACTTGCATTCTGATGAACTCTCTTGAAAGGAAAAAAAATGGAGTTGAAGAACACTCTAGGGCAGTGGTTCTCAACCTTCCTAATGCTGTAATGTATTTTCATTGTTAAAAAGGGGTCGTGACCCACAGGTTGAGAACCACTGCTCTAGGGAGTGTGCTAGGGAGCATGTCATCACTCTGGAGGGATGCTTTAAACAAAAAGCTGATTGCTGCTCTTACAGGACATAGGGACCCAGTGAAACTTGCTTTTTAACTCAAAATGTCCTATTGGGCAGAAAACAATGGAAAGTGCAATAAGTTTTACATAAAGAAAATAAATGTTTGCCTTTTCCTTTTGATTTATTTTAGTTATCAAAAATAGACTTGAATCATCTCTATTTGGCTTCAGATGAATAAAGAATGGAATTAGAATAAAAGAAAAACATCATATATATATTTCTTAGGTGAAAAATCAGCAAAATTCCAGAAGGATGAAATTTATTTTTTTAAAAAGTACTTAAACTGTGCTCCTAAAAGAGGAAAAACTATGTCATCTTCAGTTTTAAATGCCTTCCTTTCAAATGTGTGTGGAATTTGGGCAGAACTATATTGTAAAAATAGAAAAAAATTATCAAGAACAAAAGACAAATAGGCCTTTTTTTTTTTTTTTGCAGTTTTTGGCCAGGGCTGGGTTTGGACCCACCACCTCTGGCATATGGGGCTGGCACCCTACTCCTTGAGCCACAGGCACTGCCCCAAATAGGCCTTTTAATTATGTGCTTAGGAAGGTCTGTGTTCCCTCACCCACAGATATGGCAATATTGGTACAGCATCTGACTTACCTTCAGGGAACACGCAATGCTGTGGGAGGGGGTTATAGCAGGATAGTGACTTTACCTGTTGCTTTCTTTCATGAGAAATGAAATGTCATTCCAGGCTAATTCAGGGAGTTGAGAGAATTATCTTGAGCTGTTTTACTGAAGTCTTTATTAGCTTCTCTTTCTCCTATTGTTTCTCAAATACTCAGAGAGATTCCGTAATTGTTCAAAAGTCCAGCACACCCCTTTCATTCCATAGGGAGTTCCCAACTGGTCTATATCAAATTGGAAAACACAAACCCATCCTAAGAGCTGACAGTAGTTTTCTCAGAAAAGCAGTGCACATTATTTAATTACAGAAGATGATTTATTCATAAGCATTAGGAATATGAAATAAATTCAATTTATGAAGATTGGTTTCCTACTCTGCGCTGGTATATGCAATAAGATATAAGGTTAAGTGGCTTATCCTCGGTGACTTGACCTTTCTCTTTATTTTCATTATCTTAACAATTTGATTTCATTAAAGAAGCATTAAACAAGGCATTTTATGGTGAGTAACTCAGGCCTGGCACTTCAGAATTCATCTCTTTGGCTATTAGTTGCAAACAGATTAAACTATACATCAATAACATCTATAGCACATAAAATTTTCTTTCAAAAATTCTAAAGGCCTTGCTTTACCTGAAAGTTATGTGTGCTTTAAAAATTATGCAGTCTTATCTATACATTTTTTTCTTTTTTGTAGTGGTGGAGGGTAAGGGGTTTGGGAAAATCTGATTTATTTTCTATATCTGATATTGATCACTAAAGGCAAGAAAATGCATAACAGATGATGTTTGCCCTTTCATGCTGTGGGACAAGTGATATATTAGAAGAGCAGGTGGTACTATAATCTATTTTTTTTTAAAATGATTTTCTATCGAATAACTTATTTGAGCCTAACTCCTAAACAAATTTATTCAACCTTGGATAAACCCTATTCTAAAGTTTATAATAAATACCTACTTCATCAATTTATTTTTTTTCTCCAAATACTTCCCTGTTTTGTTGTTTTAAATATTAAATAAGTAAGTCAGGTTGGAATTTAGGACTCAAATCTGTAACTAACATTCTATTGACAGCTTATGTTCTATTATTTCCCAGGTTTGCATTGATAGAGACATAGATTCCGGGGCAAACTTGTTTACAGATTGGTGGATAATAATAGCAAGATAAAAAATTGATTGAGGACTTACAAAATAATAATGTTAACTAAAAAAATCTTAACATATTCCTAAAAACAGCCTAAATTTTTAAATTGAACTTATGTCCTTGGTACCATCAAGTCTGTTTATTGCATTTTTACTTCATATTAATTTTTCTTTTTTTTTTTTTTTTTAAGACAGAGCCTCAAGCTGTCCCCCTGGGTAGAGTGCTGTGGCATTACAGCTCACAGCAACCTCCAACTCCTGGGCTCAAGCGAGTCTCTTGCCTCCGCCTCCCAAGTAGCTGGGACCACAGGC
>CAUYTI010050746.1:0-26979 GCA_963575145.1 Galago senegalensis | reverse complement strand
TCCCCTGGGTACAGTGCTATGACATCACAGCTCACAGCAACCTCCAACTCCTGGGCTCAAGTGAGTCTCCTGCCTCCGCCTCCCAAGTAGCTGGGACCACAGGCGCCCGCCACAACACCTGGCTATTTTTTGGTTGCAGCCGTCATTGTTGTTTGGCAGGCTTGGGCTGGATTCAAACCCGCCACCTTAGGTGTATGTGCCTGGCACCTTAGCCACTTGAGCCACAGGCGCCGAGCCTATTATTAGACTTTTAATAGGTCAAAATTAGTATCTTATTTAGTTTGCATTTCTGTAATTATGAGATGAGCTCAGAAATAGACTCAAAATACTCCAAACCTAGTAGAACTTAATGTATGATAATTTCAGCACTTTAAATTAATAGAGAAAATATGGATAATACAATAAATGTTAGTGGGTCATCAGGATAGCAATTTGAAAAAGAGATGGTCTTTGACTTAGTCTTTTTTTTCAAATAAAAGGTCTCGCATATTTATTATTGAATGACCTTATTATTGCAGAGCATTTAAACAAAGAGAAAACTCATTTTCCCAGTGAAATGAGTCTGACTATTCAGGTAGTAGTGACATTTTCAGCTTGATATGATAAGATGATAGTGACCTTGATACAGCACAAATGTGTGTTCCATTTCATGTGCTATTCCCTATAGTCCCAGCTTGGTTCTTCTCCAATGTCTCCTCTTTGAATGGTACCTGATTTTATTAACAGTTTTCATTTAAATGCACTGGGGAAAGGGATGATTTTGCTTTTGTTTCTTGGCCAGAAATTGCTTGATTCTGAAAGCCTGTTGAGAAGACATGGTAAGAGAAAGAGTTAATCATACACACCAGGAAGGTAGAGAAAGGGAGAGAGAGGGCAGCTGACTGAATCTTTATACTAAATTCCAGCTAGATCAATAATTCCAGTAAAAAAAATACCTCCATTAAAAAATAACACCGTATGAATTCTAGGAAAAAATGAGAGCATTAAAAAGTGATAGAATAGTAAAGGCTGAGTATCATCTGAAGTCTAGAGTTGTAAGGATAAAGATAGGTTTGACTAAATGATTTTGTTAAAGAATGCCATAAATTATGAAGAAAATATAGACCTATGATATATATGAATTACCATAGCATAACATACTACTTATACAATAGTTACATGGCAGATTTCTTTATAGGAAGAAATTTGTTAGAGCAAACGAGTGAAAATTAACAATCCATTCAAAAAATTGGGAAAAGGATCTGAACATGCGTATCATTTTTTGTCCTTAACTTAAAAGTAGTTCTTACTTTTAGGTACCCACATTTAATATTTAATGTTTTGGCCTCTTTTTTTGTTATAGATGATATATTTTTAAGATATATTTTTAAGATAACTAGTTCACTAGTTCTGTGAACACTACTGCAAATATGCTGAAAATCAGATATGTATTTGGACGTTAGCCATTTATATAGATGTGTTGCTCTTAACCCCATTAGAACTCAAAGGAAGAGACTGATTCTTTATCAGATACTGATACTCAAAGATAAAGAAGAATCATTATTTCAATTCTAAGCCACTAGTTATCAATTCCCAGAACAAAATTTCCATGGTTTGTAAGAGTGATTGTTTTAATCATCTGATTCCACAATCTTGGAAAATTTGAAGGTTTCCTATCTATACGAGGTTATCAGCACTACCTCAGAAAAGTTAGAAATAAATACTTTATTCCAAAAAAAAAAAAGAAAAGAAAAGTTAGCGATCAGGCCTGTTGAGGGTGGTATGGCAGTAGACTCTTAGAAAGCTTAGAAACAAGAGACTTGAAGGACTGCCTCTGCTGCAGCCTGGAACTTCTGTTGTTTTAAACAGATTTGAACTATTTCAACCTGACCAAAAAAGATTGCTGGATTTTTGTCCTGGTCATATAGTTAGGAAAATAGGACAAGCATATTAAGTTTTTTTCCTGCTTATTTTATCTTCACCTCTGGATATACTAATGTTTATTTGTTTATTCAAAGCAAATGTGTATTGAGTGCCACTGTGTGCCATGTGCTTTTCTGAATAATAATAATAATGATAAAGAAATCTCTGAGTTTATATTTCATTTGTGGGACACTGGCAACCAGTAAATAAGCAATTATACAGTTGGTCATATGGCAATAAGCTCTCTGGAGAAAAATAATTTAGGGTTTGCTCTTACAGTTTTATATAGAGAGGTCAAAGAAGCCCTTGCTGGTCAGAGGTTTTTTGAACAGATCATCCTGTGAAGTGAAGGAATGAATCCTGTGGCTATTTCAGGGAATTAATCTTCAACTGATCAGCATCTTTAAAAGGCCTTCCCCAACCTATCTTTCTAGCTATGCCTTCCAAAAATTGACTCATCAGGTTCCTGTCCCCATGGCAATTAGAAATTTCTATTAACTGTTTCAACTTGACAAATTTTTGTTTTGCATGACTCCTCATAAACTAGAAATGTTTGTTTTGCTTTTGGCTACTTGATACTATTCTCCAAACTACGTATTTCTAAGAGAGTAGCTGTTTTTAATTAAAAAGAGCCCCAGATCAGTAGCTTTGTTTTAAGTCAAATCCCACCCTGACTTCCCTTTTTCTTGTTCAGTGATTAGTTTTATGTCTTTTATTCTTTGATGCTTTGGTTAGCACTCTGTCATCTCAAAACCTGAACTTTCTTCTTCTGAATTTCTTTGTTTGTTTGTTTGTTTGTTTGAGACAGTCTCAAGTAGCTGGGACTACAGAATCCCACCACGATGCTGGGCTATTTTGTTGTTGCTGCTGTTGTTGTTGTTGCAGTTGTCATTGTTATCTTAGCTTTTGTCCAGGTCATGGCCCAGGCCGGGTTCGAACCCACCAGCCTTGGTGTATGTGGCATGTGCCCTACCCACTGAGCTATGGGCGCCGCCCTGAGTTTAATTATTTTGATAGCAGGGACAATTGATAGCCTGTATCACTTCTTCCTTGATTTCTGTCAGTTGTCTGTCCTACCTATGCTTGAATGAACCTCCAGGATCTCAAAGGTACTTATGTCCCACTTACCTTTTTTCTATAATAACATGGTATCTTAATTTTAGATCTACCTACAGATTTTGTCTGTCCTTCAAGGAGCCAGATCTTGGCCTTTCTCCTGTGTTTGCAAAACGTGTTTATTACCCAGCCCTGCAGATCTACCTGGAATTTCAACTTTGCCTTCCTCTGACCCAGCTCTACTATTGTCTAAGCACATGCATCATTTCATGAGTTGTTGTTTTTCAATTTTCCCTGGGAATAAATATGTAATTTATAATGTAAGAGAGCTATTCCTATTAAGGCTCTTAAAAGCAGTAAGAGAAATAGAATAAAATTAGAGGGGAAAAGGTAGCATAACCCTACTACACTAATGAAACAGCTGTTTGTAATTTTCCAGGTTTAATTTCAGTCTTTGCTAATACACTTACATAGTAAGGATCAGGGTATACCATCCTTAAGATTTAGGAGAGAATACTGGTTTTTCTTTGTATGTGCTCTCAGGTAAGAACTCTTCCTACTGTATCTTATAAACTGTGCCTTATCATAAAATTCTTAAAGTGATTTTAACTACTATCCATTCTAAACAGTAAGAGATATGAGTAAACTAATTTCTATCTCTTAGGCTTCAGTCTTTTTTCAAAAATATACGTATGTGCTTTTCTGTTTATAAAGTATACTTAGGTGACTTTAAAAAAGAGGAAAATATACTTTGATGTTTTAAAACATTTAGAATCATTTAGATGTACTACTAAATTTTAAAACAATCTTTAGTCAGAAACAATAAAATTCTTAGATACATACTGTTTGAGGGAAAGAGTTGGGATTTTGCTGCCTCCCTTCATAATTCAAAGAGGGCTTTTCAGGGCTTTTTCCTTCAAAGTATCTGCTGGAGATGAATCTAGCAAAAATTTTTGGCCAGAGAATTTCTGCTACTATATAAGCCTTAAATAAGTATGCCACATAGGATAGATTGTGTTTGTTTGTTACTTATTTCAGGGGTACAAATATTTTAGTTATATGAATTGCTTTTGTACAGTTTGAGTCAAAGTTATAAGTGTGCCCATCATCAGACAGTGTGTTAGATTGCGTTTAAAATAAACCATTTTAAGTTACTATTCAGAAACATTGTCAAATCCTATGACAAAAGCACAATCCTTATTTGATAAAACCGTTTGACTATTTTGTTACACTGTTAACAAAAGTACAATTTTTCCCTTCTGTCGGTGTGCACTGCCTCGTAAAACATCGATGTGCACTGCCTCGTAAAACAATGATATCTTTTGGTATCAGCTGAACTAGAGAAACAACTAGTTTGGCTTATTCATATTTATCCCATTTGTCATCTTTAGGTTAGTTTCTTCTTAAGGAGGAGCACATGTTACAACTTTTGTAGTTTTGACCTCAAAATTTATTTAAAGGTTATGAGAAAATGTTCTTAAAATTTTGATAATTAGAAGAAATATTCTCTTAATAATAACAGCTTTGATTTTATCATATTATAAATTGAACCTTTAAAGTTTTAAATTCTTCAGTTAATCAGTTTTGGGCTCAATGTTGATAATGAAAAGAGAAATTTTCTTTTTCTTTTAAGTTTTATAGTTTCACATTTTAAGTCCACAATCTATTTTGAGTTTATTTTTGTACAGGGTCTGAGATTTAGGCTGAGGTTCTTTTCTTTTCATAGCCTAAGGAAGTTCAGTTGTCCTAACACCATTTGTTGTAAAGTCTATCCTTTTCTATCAATTTGTTTTTTTTACCTTTGTCAAAAAAGGAACAAAGAATAGATGAGACAAATAGATATTGATTAAAACTTACCGTATTCATAATTGCATTAAATGTAAATGTTTTAAGCAGCTCAGTTAAAAGGCAGTGATTATTTGCATGGATAAAAAAAATAAGACCTAACTCTATGCTGTCCACAAGATAACTATTTTAATTACATAGATACAAATGTATAAAAAATAAAAGGATAAATCAAAAGATTAGATGTCTGAATGGAACTGAGGGTAACTGAGGATAATTCTAAGATTTGTATTATGAGACATTATGTGGTTGATAACATAATTAACAAAAGAAGATACTAAGTAACTGACTCATAGCTGATTGGTGATGAAGGTAACAAGTTGATGTTAATGTTTGAACTTGTTGTATTTGAGATGTTTGCCATATATACATGTAGAGATCTTTAGTATCCAGTTGGAAATAGGCATCTGAAATTTGTAGTTCTAGTCAGCAACATTGACTTAGGAGTAATATAGATTTAAGATATCATGATAGTGGCTCAGCCAGCATATATATTGGCAAGAGGATCCAGAGGAATACCAACTGTAAAGGACCAATGAAATAAAATGGGAAAGATCTAGCAGAAAGCTCAAGGGCTGCCAAAAATTTTCTATTTTCTATTCTAGTTTCGTTTTGCAAGACAAAACAGTCTTAGAATTTGGCTTAGGATAGTACAAAAATATTTCCTGTAATATAGGTCCAGTGGTATTCCTTAAAATATCCAGAAAACAATAGCAATTCCTGCCTTTCACTTCCCCTATTGTTAATTTTTCTACTAGTACTGGAAACCTTGTACTTACTTGGATAATCAGAATCTTTTTTTAGGAACGCCTCAACTCGATAGTCTTGGAGTCCTTTACTCTCTGGACAAGTTCCCACTTGCTTTAGAAATGTATGTTAATTATGGAAAAATGTGTCAAAGAAACATATAGTTTCTCCTTTTTCTATCAGTGTTATTTCTTTAGTGGAATTTATACTAATCTTGCTGACACTGTAGCAAAACAGAGTAAACTGTTGTATAGAGAGCAATTATGGTGACAGTTTATTTGAGTAGATAATTAATGACATGAGACAGCTTGCCTCAGTCTAAGAGAAAAAAGTACTGCCTGAGTGCTGAATGGAAACAGTGCTACAAAGGGAAATATATGTATTTTACTTTCACAAGTAGGTATGCCATTAAGTCTTTTTTTTTTAAGTTACAAAAATCAATTACTATATTAGTTATCTGTTAGTAACTTGAAACAATGGATATTTATTCTCTCACAATTTCTGAAGGTCAGAAATCTGGGAGTGGCTTAACTGTTTGGATTTGACTCAGGTTTTCTCATTGAAAGACCCTTAAGTTGTTGGCCAAACGCTGCATTTGGTTTAAGGGTTTAATGGGGTTGGAGACTCTCCTTTCATGGTCACTCACATGGTTGTTGGCAAGGCTCATTTGTTCACCAGGATTCATTTCTTTGCTATAGTGCTACTCACTTCATGGTAGGTACTTCCTCTGGGGGGAAGAGGAGAGAGAGAGAGACCAACCATAATGGAAACTGCAGGTTTTTATAAACTGATGTCAGCAATAACATGCCATCATTTCTGCCCTGTGCCATTGGCCACCGGGACTAACCCTGGTACAGTTTAGGAGTGGTCTACACAACGGTGTAAATACCAGTGACGGAATATTTGAGTGGTCTTGGAGGTTGACTGCTATACTTGTCATTTAGTGTCAATTAGAAAGAGAATTGTCATTACTTTTGTTTGTGCTTTGCTATAGTTAATGTAACCCATGATAGAGCTACATTGTGTGTTAACATTCTAGAAATATTTACTGAGTGTCCCTTACACACCTATGCTAACCACTCAAATTTATTTTAAGAACTCCTTTTTTAGAGTCCCATGTGGACTCTGTTAGTTACCTGTTTAAAGTCCTTCAATGAGTTTGCCGTGTTTTTGCTTTACAATCTAATTTTAGCTTTATGGAAATGGTCATTTCTGTCTCAAGGGCTTATGTGCCAGATGCCATTCTGAGAACTTTACATCTCATTTAATTGTCAAAACAGCTTTGAGGAAGTATTATTTTTCTTACTTTATAAATAAACTTCTGAGCCCTCTATTTCTCTTCTTTTTATTTAAATATTCTATTCTTCCTTTCGGATTCAACTCAAGCCAGAAAACTTCCAAGAAGTTGTCTCTAATGCACCTATTCTGGATTAGGTGTTCCAATCTTGATTTACTTACTCTTGTCTTCACTAGACTCTAAACTGTAGCATAAGACTTAAAAACAAGGTCTATGGAATGAAATAGCTTAAAGCCTTTTCCTAGATCTGCCACTTACTGTGACTGAGCATTTTATTCTTAGCCTACCTTTCTTCACTAGTAAAAATGGCATTAAAAAAATAGTACCTTCCTCCTAGAATTTGTTATGAGAAGGAAGTAATATAAGCAATGTGCTTGCTGCTATGCCTGGCATTCAATAAATGTTATCTATAAAATCTTTGAGGTCAGTTTTCGCAACAACTCTGTGATAGGTACTACTATTAATGTGATATTTCTCATAGCATCTCTAGATGAATGCATAAGTGATTGAATGATAGATGGAATTGTGGGGAGAAGAGCTAATTGTAGTGGGTAGATAACTACATGGAAACATAGTTTAACTTAAAACAATAGGCAAAGAAGGAATGAATGAGAAAATAAACAAAGGAATTATGTCTTTTCATCCTAGTGTACGCAAATTCTAGATTTGGATTTGAATCACTGCTCCTGTCCTTATTAGCCATATAACACGAGGTAAATTTCTAAATTAATATGCCTCAGGTTCTTGTTCTATAAAATGCAGATTCTTCATAGACTTCTTACAAGGATTAAATGTGATAATGTATGTAAAATATTTAGCATAGAGCCTGGCATGTAGATGCTCAATAAACATTAACTAGTATTATTATTAAATTGAGATAATTATGAAGATAGAATTTTGGTAGTGAGGGAAAGAAAATAGGATTATGATGTATATGGTAATGATTTTGAATCATTAATCATAGTTATCAAAAGTAGGCATGATGGAAAGATCATGATTATTATTCTCCATATTATACTATGTCCTCACTGTCAATACAGAATTTTTCCCTAGTGTGTCTGAGGTAAAGTTAAAAATTAATCCTCATGAACTAAAATTAATGAAGTGTTCATAAATGAAACGTTCTGCCTCTTACCCTGTCATTACTTTAGCCCAAATTCTGGGAAAAGAAGAACCAAAATTCTTTGGTCAGCTATTGACTGTGTTGTGATTTAGGGAACATCCAAGTTTCATCATAGAGACTATACTATTTTTTTTTTTTGGTGGGGGCTGGGTTTGAACCCACCAACTCCAGCATATGGGGCTGGCACCCTATCCTTTTGAGCCACAGGTGCCACCTGAGACTATACTATTTAATACATGTGACAGACCTCAAGTGTGTCTGGGTTATTTCATATTCTAGAAAGTAGAATTTTTTTGTTTTTTTTTGAGACAGAGACTCAAGTTGTCCCCCTGAGCAGAGTGCCATGGCATCCCAGCTCACAGCAACCCCCAACTCCTGGGCTCAAGTGATTCTCCTGCCTCAGCCTCCCAAGTAGTTGGACTACAGGCACCCGCCACAATGCCCAGCTATTTTTTGGTTGCAGCCGTCATTGTTGTTTGGCAGGCCCGGGCTGGATTCGAACCCGCTGGCTCAGGTGTATGTGGCTGGCACCTTAACCACTTGAACCCCAGGCACTGAGCCTAGAGAGTAGAATTGAGGATGGGTTAAAGGGAAGTCTTTTGAAACCTAAGAAGATAAGAAATGTAATTGTTAAAATAATAATAGCCAGGTGTTGTGGCAGGCACCTGCAGTCCCAGCTACTAGGGAGGGTGAGGCAAGAGAATCGCCTAAGCCCAACCTGGAGGTTGTTGTGAGCTGTGATGCTGCAGCACTCTACTGAGGGCAACAAAGTAAAACTCTGTCTCTAAAAAAAAATAATAATGATAATAATAATGCTATCTAAGAAAGAATAGTGGGCTACAAAGGTGGCTCACACCAGTAATCCTAGTACTTTTGGGAGGCCAAAGGAGGAAGATTGCTTGAGGCCAGGATTCAAGACCCAAGACCAGCTTGGGTAATATAGTGAGACCTTGTCTCTACAAAAAATAAAAAAACTAGCTAACCATCGTGATTAGCACCAGTAGTCCCAGCTACTTAGAAGGCTGAGATGGAAGGATCACTTGAGCCCAGAAGTTCAAAGTTGCTGTGAGCTATGATGATGCCCCTACACTCTACTCTAACCTTTGTAACAGAGTGAGATCCTATCTCAAAAAAAAAAAAAGTGAGTCACTTTTCAGAAATTGTTCTTAGAATTAGAGAAATACAGTTAATAGTTCTTAAGGAGTTAATAAAGGAGATATTGATATGTAGATATAGGAATAGGGTGGGAAAGAGATGGAATTATAATAATGTAATGATAACTATATGTAGTCATTATAATGATTCTGATAATATCAAAATCTTCAGAAGGAAAGGGAAACCAGCACGCATTTTTAATAAAGTTTCCTTCAGGACTCTAATACATGCATTGTCTGATGCCCTTCAAATAAATTACAGGCCATGTCAGAAAATAGGAGTTTACATTATAAAATAAAATTGAAAGTTAAAATCAATATTTTTCTGGGAAAGAAGTGGTTAGATTTTGGGCAATAACTTTAGATATGTTCTTTCAGGCAAAGAGGAGAGAAGCTACAGACAATGAAGGCATTGTTCTTTTATGTACAATTTTGCCTAGATTGAGTTCTACTCATTTTTATTTACATATGGACAAATTGTTAATGTGTATTTCTTTTTAAATTTTATTTAAATATTTCTTGTTATTCATATGCATAACCTGATAGGAGCATGACCCGAAGTTTATTTATTAATTTTTTTGGTTAAAATTTAGTATTTAGTATTTTGGCTTCATTCATAAACATGTACAGTTTATATACTTTAGTCCCCAAACCCTGGGCCTGTGAGGAGCCAGGCCCACAGCAAGAGGTGAGGGGCAGGCTGGAGAATGAGAAAGCTTCATCTGTATACACAATACATCCACTCCCCATCACTCACATCACTGCCTGAGCTCTGCCTCCTGTCAGATAAGTCCAGCATTAGATTCTGATGGGAGCACTGACCCTACTGTAAACTGTGCATTATGTGATCTAGGTTGCACTTCTCATGAGAATCTAATGCTTGATGATCTGAGGTGGAGACATAATGTGCTTCAATCATCCCTAAACCATCCTCCTCACCCCAGTTCATGGAAGAATTGTCTTCCGTGAGACCAGTTTCTGGTGCCAGAAAGGCTGGGGACCACTCTCGATATATAACCTGTGTTAAGGTGATCTTCTTTGGCTTTCTTCCACTGTACCAAAGAATTTATGTTGAAGGGACAGACTCAATATTAATTCTATGATTTTGTCTTGACTGAGTAGAACCATTATTTTAAGTTAAGATTGCAGTCATAGGCTTGGTGCCCATAATACAGTGGTTACGGCGCTGGCCACATACACCAAGGCTGGCAAGTTCAAACCTGGCCCGGGCTTGCTAAACAACAATGACAACTGCAACACAAAATAACCGGGCATTGTGGCAAGTGCCTGTAGTCCCAGCTACTTGGGAGGCTGAGGCAAGAGAATTGCTTGAGCCCAGGAGTTTGACGCCACAGCACTCTACCAAGGGTGCATAGTGAGACTCTGTCTCAAAAAAAAAAAAAAAAATAGATTACAGTCATAGATATAGTCTTTCCTTTGTTAAAGGGGGAAAAGGGAGCATCTGTTATACTTGCTTAACTTTGCAATTTTTTAGAATTTAATATATTAATAAATAGAAGAATTAAAAGAGCTTAAAAATTAAGCTCAACACATAATTATCATAGAAAGCTATTGCAAACTTATGATTTCAAACTCTCATCTTTTTTGCCCTATATTATAATATTCAAGAAATGCCCTGCATTATAATATTCAAGGGTTACTTGTAATTAAAAAGTGGGGAAATAAAAAGAATCCTGCAGGCATTCTAAGCATTACCTAGGCTATTGACTTTTTAATTAAAAACTTTTATTAAGAGTGGCGCCTGTGGCTCAAAGAGTAGGGTGCCGGCCCCATATGCCGGAGGAGGTCTAGGCTTGAAATTAATCATTAGATTTTCTGAATCCTTATTTTACTATCTTAGTCTGTTCTGACTACTGTAACAAAATAGCACAGACTGGGTAGCTTCTAAACAATGGAAATGTATTTTTCACAGTTCTGGAAACTGTGAAGTCCAAGGTCAATTGCCAGCAGATTTTATATCTAATGAAGGTCTATTTCCTGGTTCATAGATGGCATCTCTCTGTGTCCCCACAGAGCCAAAGGGGCATGGCAGCTTTCTGGAGCCTTTTTAATAAAGGTACTAATAATTTCTTTCATGAGGGATTTGCTAGAACTAAATTGCACCTGGAGAACCTTATGTTACTTTTACGTGTCAAATCTGTATTATACCTGTATCTGCTTAATATTTGATTTAAGTTTCTTGGCAAGAATGACCCCAAGGGGTTTCCAAAGCCAGAACAGGTATAAAAATGGTAACACATGCATATCAACAAAAATCACTTGCTGAAACCCAAGCCCAGCCAATAAGCTTACTCCTGCTGCCTCAATCTAGTTCAGTTTCAGAATTGGCAGCTTTAAGATTATGAAATTCTGAGAAGATGGAAGTAGGAGCAACAAAGCCCAAGCCCAGTGAAATCCTTTAGTAATGTTAGGTTAATTTTCTAAGTTTGTTTTTTCTTAAAACTATACAGCGTTCAATCACTAAACAATTTTAACACAGAACTTTGGCACTATGAATACATTATACATAACACACCATTACTATCATGGAGTAAATTAACTATATATTTATACCCATTTACCATATATATATGGATAAAGGGTACTAGTTGGATTTCCATAGGTGAAAATCTGATGATTTGGGTTCTCTGGAATAGAGGCCCTACTTAAGAGGCAGGAATTATTTGAGGAAAATTACTTTGTGACCATTCAGCCATAGGCTATATTTGTTTTTAACTTCTTACAAATCTTAGTCATCAACATTATTAATAGATAATTTGATCCCCCCCCCACTCCAGCAGTGTAAGCATATTTACTCCTAACCTTGGAACTCTTAATTTGTTCTCCTTGTGCTTTTCCATTCAGTTGTAACCCTTTCTTCCTTTAAAACTTGGCAAAGCATCCTTGACTTTCATCATATTCAGACATGCTGTTGATACTTCCCTTTAAGAACTTTCCTGTTCCTCTTTTAATGTCTGTTTCTCACACTGTACTAGTTCCTTTTATAGTACTGGTTCTTCTTACAGTTTGAATTTGTATTCATTTTACTTATTGTAGGAATCTTTGTGTCATCTTCTTAGAATACAAGTGTTGATATGATTTCTTTTGCAGTAAATGAATAAAGGTTTGGATAAACCTGAAAAATAATAGTTAAATTTTTTTTTGGCAATTTTTGGCCAGGGCTGTGTTTGAACCTACCACCTCTGGCATATGGGGCTGGCGCCCTACTCCTTTGAGCCATAGGCGCCACCCTTAATGAAAGTTTTTAATTAAAAAGTCATAAATATTGTAATAATTAGTTCTAGGAAGATTTTATATTCATTTATTCTTTATTTTTTTAAATAGTTTGAATTTTGGTTTTATATTTATAAACCTCAAATGTTATTTCACACTCAGAAGATATTTCTAGTGCCTTCAGTCATAATTTAGTGGAGTTTTCTGATCCATAAAATGAATAATGATAACATTTCACAGATATATTCTGAGGATTAAGTGAGATAATACATTTGAATAAAACCTTTGTAACTGAAAATATTTTAATTCTTATCTAAGCAAACCATGAAAGTGATAGACACATCATTCTATTTTGCCAGTAATTTTTTAAGAGCTAGGGTCTCTGTCTATCACTCCAGCTGGAGTGCAGTGGTGTAATCTCACTCATAGTAGCCTTGAACTCCGAGATCAAGTGATTCTCTCACCTCAGCCTCCTGAGTAGCTGGGATTACAAATTTGAGCCACCATGCCTGCCTTGCCAGTATATCTTAAATTAACTGGTTTTCATTATCAATTTAGCATTCAGTGCCCCAAAGGATAAATTTTATACCAGGATTATGCAAGCAAGAGTGAATGCCTCCTTAAATTTTTCATCCCAGGCGCCCTGTTTGCTTTACCCCTTTCCTGGCCTGTTTTGTATTGCTCATATGTATTTTTCTCTCTTGAGAAGAAGATAAGCTGAAAGACATTTTTTTTTCTTGAGATAGATTTTCACTTTGTCACCCTCAGTGGAATGCTGTGGCATCATAGCTCACAGCAACCTCAAACTCTTAGGTTCAAGCAATTCATTTGTCTCAGCCTCCCAAGTAGCTATAATGATAGGCACCCGCCACAACGCCTGGCTATTTTTAGAGAGGAGGTCTCACTCTGGTTCAGGCTGCTCTCAAACTGGTGAACTCAGGCAACCCACCTGCCTTGGTCTCCCAGAGGGCTAGGATTATAGGCATTATAGGCATGAGCCACCGCTCCTGGCCCTGAAATATATTTTTATTGATAATTTACTGCTAAGATAAAAAAAAACCCCAGAATGTATTGGTAATTTTATTATTTTCAGTTCTGCTCATTGTGAAGTTAAAGACTTAAGTGAATTAAATAAATGGTAGCATTTCCTTTTTTTAATTTCATGGGTTAAAGAGTTTTAACTCTTGAGTTATATGCATCCAACTCCACAGCTGTTTGCTGTTATTGACCCTGCCCAGCAAGTGCTTCAGACACACTGGAGCTAGAAAGTTGGAAACCTATAGAAAATTTTGTCACTTGTACCAGAGCTGAGACAGTATGGATTATGATGAGTTCTATCACCGAGGCTATTTTCCTGGAAGGAAGACAAGTCATTCGGTTATTCAGCAAATGCTTTTAGAGCCCCGTGCTGTGTGCTAGAGATGTAATGTGGAGCAAGACACAACTTACCTAGCTATCTTATAGTAGTAGTATGTGAAAAGAAGTATCTCTGTCCTGACATCCAGTTTCTATTGTAATAGGTTTTCTATTTCTCTTAGAATATTCAAACTTTTTAGCACAGTGGGTAGGAACCACTAAGATATTTTCTCACCCCTGTATCTAGACTCTTGTATCTCATGGATAGTCAATAAATGTTTGATGTTCAGTGGATAATGTTTCGCAGATAAAAATAATTTTTACTTGTACTCCAGGTGGTCTAAAATACTCCATTGCAGTATTCTACTGCACTTAAAAAAAATGAAATACTAGGCTTTCTGAAACTGTTTACACATCATGTTTATACTTTCTTTATGGCCTAAGCACACATACTGTATTTGACTAATATTAAAGGAGAAAAAAATAAGGGAGAAAAGAGTAAATAGAAAATATTTTATTTTTAAAAGGACTTAGAGTGTGCATAACTAAGAAACTTCCAGTTTTAATCTTTTCCTCACTTTAAGATAGAGTTAACCTCAGAGAACTTTTAACATTTTAACTTTCTTATTTCATTTATTCAACAAACATTTACTGAGCTCCTTCTGTGTGCCAGGCAGTTTTAAACATTGGGGATACTGTTGTGAGTATGCTAAGCAAAGTCTATGTCTTCCTGCATCTTGCATGCTAGTCAGAAAGACAGTTTATTAACAAGTAAACAAATGAATTCCTGGTATAGTCTCAAGTAGTAAGTAATGCTATGAGGAAAGTAGAACAGAATGAGGAGTCACGAATAAGTGGGAATCATGGCTGTCTTAGACAAGATGTTCAGAGAAGGCCTTGCTTTGGGGGTGCTATTTGTGGAGATACATGAATAATGGAGTGGGGTGAGCATTCCAGAAAGAGGAAACAGCAAACCCAAGTTCTGGGGTAGGAGGAATCACACCACATTCATGGAATGGAAAGATGACTGTTGTGGCTGGAGTAAGAAGCGTGGTAGAGAGTGAGGTCTGAGAGGTGGCAAGGGTCTAGAGCTCATGTAGTGTTTTGTAACCAAGATAAGATGTTTGGATTTATTTTAAGGGTGATAGGAAGCCATTGGAGGGTTTTGAGTGTGGAGATATGTGTACGGAGTAACTCATTTGTGTGGAAACCAGTTTGTGGGATGCTTTTGCAGTAGACAAGGTAATAATGGCTTAGACTCTAGCAATACTATTGGTAATGAAAAGAAGTTAGACTTGGAATATATTTTGAATTTTAGGACAATATGACTTGCCTGCTGGCTTAGATAATAGAGTGTGAGGAAAATAATAATTAAAGATAACTCCTTGTTTTTTCCCCGCTTGGGACAAATGGATATAAGGAGTAATTTATTGACATGAGAAAGATGAGGAAAGGCAGGCTATTGGGGGGATGATAGAAAATGATGTTTATTTTGAGCATAGACATCAGTTGAAGATGTAACGTGGAAAAACACAAGTGCTTCTGAAATAATACTTCAAAGCAATCAGTATCTGAAATTGGAGGATCTGAAAAGGAGTTGTTTACCATTATGTTCCTACTTCCTAGCTTAGTGTCTGCTGTAGAATAGAATACAAGTGCTGGGAGGATGGATGGATAGCTAGGCATATATTCATACATTGAACAAATACAGTCTCCTCCTTACAGTGGCATTTATAGGTATAAGTAAGAATCATCACCGTAATAATATCAAATATCGATACAGCACTTACTTTGTGCCAAGCACTCTTCCTAATGTTTAACATGTATTAACTCAATTTTCCTAACACTGTGATTTAAATTCTTATTATTATCATTAATATCTCTGCTCCACACTTGAGAAAAGTGAGTCTTCCTGAAATTAAGCAACTTGTCCAAGGTGGTATAGCTAATAAGTGTCCAGGATTTGAACTCCCGTGGTGTGGTTACAGAGTTTATGCTCCTTCAGGTACACTATACTTCTTTCCATTATCTTGACATACTCTTCATCAAAATCTGTAACTATCCATCTGTTGGCCACTTGGTATGGGGGGATGGTGATAAATGTGATAACTTGAGTGAAACATAAAGATTATTGGTGAAAAAATGCCACTTTAATCCTTGGAGGAGGAATGTACTTTTAGCATAGTCCTGCTGGGCTGATCTGAACCATGAACCATGTCTTAATCCATATCTGAAAAATACGTAAAATGCCTAATTAGTAGTATACTTAAGTCCTACCTCCTAAAATGTCTTAGTTTGAGAGAAAAATGGTAGCAGACCACTCTTGCTGATATGTGAGTTTGTACCCATCCTGTTTAGTTAAATAAAGATATTCATATCAGCAATGGCTAGAAAATAGAAAATATTGAGTATAACAATACATATATTAGCTGGAATTAATTTGTAGGAAATGAATATTCCCTAACGAATAAAGGAAAGATGACTTGACAGTCAAAATTGTATTATGGGGTTATACAATTTCCTCCTCTTTCCAAATCATAAATGACCTTCTCTTCTGATGCCTCCACTGGACACAACCCATGCCTACCACCACCTCCACTTTGAGAGTTTTTTCTGTAGTGAGTCACTATTACATCTGCTATTGGTCCCCTGGAAATGAAAAAGTATGCAAAACAATCAAGGTTGTGCAGTGATGTGCAGTGATCCAGAAAGTTTAGAGTTAAGAGCACATTTTAACACATTTGCATATACATCCAAAAGACTCACACTAATCAAGTGTGACTCATTGAAAGGAGAAAAGAGAGTTGAATGTGCAAGTGACTACAGTGTGACACACTTGTCATTTAATCTTGCAAAGTGGATGCTGTTATTCTTGTTTTTCAGGTAATGAAACTGAAGTTCAGTGAGCAGAACTTTTCATTACTAGAAAGCTTTGGGGAGCAGTACTTGAGCTTGTATCTTGCTGGTTTCAGAATCTATGTTCTTACAACTAATCCCCCCCCCATTCTTTGTTCTTTTTTTGTTGAGATGAATTGAGAGCAGGATGAATGAGAAAAAATAGTGTTTATTACATAGGCATGAGTATAACTTTCTATTTAAAAGGACTGTTGAGTAATCTTTTTTTCTTTCTTTGTAAATTTCTTCTCCCTGTATAGTTTCTGTATCTACCAAGCTGCTTTCTTATTTGTTTTGTTTTGGTGCTTTTATGTTAGAGATGTTCCTGAAATATCTGATTGCCACTCACATAAAAATCGTTGAAACTTAGTTAGAAGCTCTGAACACCTGGATAGGGTTTGTGAACTTAATTGTGTGGTTATTTGGTAGCACAATTCTTTACGAAATTCCCACTTAATATCTTTCTCTTAGATTTATTGTTTTATTTAGTTCTGACTCTTCTGATCCCATGTCAGGAGATGAATATTCACAGTTTCAAATGTACTAGGATCTGGAGATAGGAAGCAGTCTGGTATATGCAACATTCATTATGTAAATTTTTCCTTAATGCTGTCATTTTTACCATGGTAACCTTTTTCCTTGATTCTGTCTAGAGTCCTCTGGTACAGAGAATTCTGTTTTATACTTTCCAAATAATAAACCTTCATGTTTTTCCATCAGTAAAGAGAGGAGAAAAGGAGGAGAAGATCTAGAAGTCTGTCTTATTCTTAAGTGGACTTTCGGCCAGTCCTCTTGTCTTTAACCCCCTTTAGACCCCAAGAGCTGAAATAACCTGGTATCACCACTCCTAGACCCTTTTAGTGGGGTAAGAGCTCCTTTGGTTTGCCTGTTGGCTTTTTTTACTGCTGGATTTCAATTCAGCTTTTTTTTTTTTTAATTTACTAAGTAGCTTAGTACTTGTTTATAACTTTTTCCAACTTTGAAAATTTTTTTATCTGAAAAATTAATGTCTTCTTGCTATTGCCATTTCAGTGGAGTTTTAGGAGAGAGAGTTAATATGTTCATTAAATTCACCATCTTTAACTGATATTGTTGATTTTTAAAGATTTAGTTTAGTGTATTGTGATTTCAGTTACGCAGAAGTTTTCAATTTGTATGTATTCTGATCTGTTCATCTTTTTCTTTATAACTTATGAGTTTTATTCAAAGCTACAAAGTCCTTCCTTAACAAGAAGTTATAAAGATATCCCCTTCTATTTACTTCTAATACTATTTTAGATTTGTTTTTAATGTAATAATTGATTTTGTGTGCATTGTGAAGATGTAATGGTAAATAACATTTTTAAATTGCTAGCTGATTTTTCAGACTCCTTATTGTATAGATTATTGTTCATATTTTTAAAGTGTTTTTTTACTTCCAATAAGCAATTTCCATTTTTTTTTTTATTGTTGGGGATTCATTGAGGGTACAAGAAACCAGGTTACACTGATTGCATTTGTTAGGTAAAGTCCCTCTTACAATCATGTCTTGCCCCCAAAAGGTGTGGCACACACCAAGACCCCAGCCCGCTCCCTCCTTCTCTCTCTGCTCTTCCTTTCCCTCACCCCTCCTTCCTGGTTTCTCTCTCTGCTCTCCCCTTCTCCTACCCACACCATGTCATTAATTGTCCTCATATCAAAATTGAGTACCTAGGATTCATGCTTCTCCATTCTTGCAATGCTTTACTAAGAATAATGTGTTCCACTTCCATCCATGTTAATACAAAGGCTGTAAAGTCTCCGTTTTTTCTTAATGGCTGAATAGTATTCCATGGTGTACATATACCACAGCTTGTTAATCCATTCCTAGGTTGGTGGGCATTTAGGCTGTTTCCACATTTTGGTGATTGTAAATTGAGCTGCAATAAACAGTCTAGTGCAATTGTCCTTATGGTAAAAGGATTTTTTTCCTTCTAGGTAGATGCCCAGTAATGGGATTGCAGGATCAAATGGAAGGCCTAGTTTGAGTTCTTTGAGGGTTCCCCATACTGCCTTCCAAAAAGGTTGTGTTAGTTTGCAGTCCCACCAGCAATGTTAAAGTGTTCCCTTCTCTCCACATCCACACCAGCATCTGAAGTTTTGAGGTTTTGTGATGTGGGTCATTCTTGCTGGGATTAGATGGTATCTCAGGGTGGTTTTGATTTGCATTTCTCTAATAATTAGGGATGATGAGCATTTTTTCATATGTTAGCCATTCATCTGTCTTCTTTAGAGAAGGTTCTATTCATGTCTCTTGCCCAGTGATCTAAGGGATTGTTGGCTTTTTTCATGTGGATTAATTTGAGTTCTGTATAGCTCCTAGTTATCAAGCTTTTGTCTGATTCAAAATATGCAAATATTCTTTTCCGTTGTGTAGGTTCTCTATTTGCTTTGGTTGTTCTTTCCTTAGCTGCACAGAAGCTTTTCAGTCTAATGAAGTCCCACTGACTTATTTTTGTTGTTGTTGCAATTGCCACTAAAGTCTTCTTCATGAAGTCTTTCCCCAGGCTGATATCTTCCAAGTGTTTTTCCCGTGCTTTCCTTGAGGATTTTTATCATCTTGTGCCTTAAATTTAGGTCTTTTATCCATCTCAAATCAATTTTTGTGAGTGGAGAAAGTTGCAGGTCCAGTTTCAGTCTTTTACATGTGGATATCCAGATCTCCCAGCATCATTTACTGAATAGGGATTCTTTCCCCCAGTGTATATTCTTGTTTGGCTTATCAAAGATTAGGTGGCTGTAAGATGTTAGTTTCATCTCTAGTTTTTTTATTTGGTTCCAGATGTCTATGTCTCTATTTTTGTGCCAATACCATGCTGATTTGATTACTATGGCCTTATAGTACAGCCTGAAGTGTGGTAGGCTAATGCCCTTGGCTTTGTTTTTATTACTAAGAACTGCCTTAGCTATATGGGTTTCTTTCTGGTTCCATATAAAATGAAGAATTATTTTTTCCAAGTCTTAAAAGTATGATGTTGGTATTTTAATAGGGATAGCATTGAATCTTTAGATTGCTTTGGGAAGTATAGACATTTTAAAAATGTTGATTCTTCCCAGCCATGAACATGATATGTTCTTCTAACCCAACCTGAGACAGTGGCCACAGGTGACAGGTGCACAACATCAGACATGGCCAGGCAGCACCGAATCACACCTTTAAGAAGAATCCTGGCTGACTTTAGTGGTATAATTTTAAATTCTGCAGGGGTTAGGTAACCCAGAATTTGTGAGGGACACAGATAGCATTTTCTAATGACAAAATGCCCTGATACATTCTGCCAATTGGACTCTTGTTAAACCCAGAAAAGCCCCTTGAAAACATAAACCTCCTCCCTTAACCTGGGTGATGATGAAAAAAAAAAATTTTTTTTTTTTTTTGTTGCAGTTTTTGGCCAGGGCTGGGTTTGAACCCGCCACCTCCGACATATGGGGCCGATGCCTTACTCCTTTGAGCCACAGGTGCCACCCCAGATGATGAAAATTTTTAAACAACTTTGTTCCCATTTTCAGCTGGGCTCATCCGAGCCAAGGGCAGAAGGCTTTGTCTCAAAGTGGGTGAGAATCAAACACTGTAGGTGGGCCTGAGGAAGCAGTGGTTTCTGGGCCTCGTCCCTGGGGTGGGCTGGGAAGGGGGATCAGAGGAATACGCAGGCTTCCTCCTCATTAATACATGTCTTAGTTCTGTCTAAGAGGAGGCCCCTGCTCAGTGCACTTCCAAAAATCTCAAGTAAAAGAATGGTCATAAACGCAATTAAAAAAATTAGCATTCTAAATCCAGTTCCATCTTTAATGTAGTTTATAAATCTGAGCAAGTTAGTTAGCCTCTTTGAGTCAAAATTTCCTCTTTGAGCAAATTAGGAGGTTTTGTGACAACAGCTGTATTGTCTGTTTCTCCAGAACCTTCCTCCTGGCCTCCCACCTCCACTGTCCAACCAAGGCAGTTGCTATTACCTGTGATAGGAACTAAGTATGTTTTATTTGGTCTAAAATATATATATATATATATGTTTTGTAGCTAAATGTTATAGAATAAACTATTAAAGACTTTCCTAGGCTGTAAGTTGAAGATATTTAAAAATGCACTCACTGTCTTAGGTTCTGGCTGTCTCATGGTAAGGCAAATCAAAAATGGTCCTTTGAGGTCCTTCTGACTTCCTGTTGGCCTGTCACTGGGAGTTTTTGTGTGTTGTTTGTTTGCTTTTGTCTGTGAGTAAATAGAACAAACAAAAACAATAGCCTATCCCAGAAGAGGTAGAGAGGAGAATTGTGACAAAGAAGGACATGACCTGAAATATCAAAAGGTATCCAAGAAACCCATAAAAAGAGAGGGGAGCTGGAGGGTTCTTTCAATAAGAAAATGATTTCTACAATGTTTAAGAATAAAGAAACTTATAAAACATTAGAAAGAAAATCTAAGTGTGAATTCCTATCATGAGCAGTCACCTCTTAGCAGAAGGGAATGACGATCGGAGAGAGAGGAATCTATTTAAAGGTCGTGTTCTGCTATTTTATGGAGATAAATTGTCATCTGGTCACCACTAGGATCACTGGCCCCGGTGGTTTTCTATGACCTTTTCAAAGTTTAGTGTTGGCTATTTAGGTTTGAATAGAATCATGGATTAAAGACACATGCTAAACACCTCCAAACTGCTAGGGATGAACCCTTAAAAACTGGCTCTTGGATTTTGTTGGAATTGTCCTTTTGTACTAGTTTGACTTAGTAAGAACGTGTATATTCCAGGCATAAGGACTGCAGGAGAACTGAAGTTCAATTAGCTCTTGTGTGTTTGCTTTTTGTGGTGTTGAATGCTCAGGTTCTCTCTTCAGCAAGGAGACAACATCTCTTTACTATTCACATAAAAGGGAAGAACAGGGACCTGGAGCCACTGGCCCAATCTCCTAAGGCACCGAGTTTCAGTGTCACTCAGCTAATTTTTGGTGCTCATGTTGCTCCTTTGGGGCCCTGAGCATGTGGAATGCCACTTCCCAACACCGAGTGTGGAGACAGAGACAAGTCCCCAAAGTACTCAACAGTGAGCCAACAGGAGCAAGGTGGGAACACTGGTTCTTCTGTTTGCAATGGGACTTGTCGTAAAGTTTCACTTAGTTACCTCCAACCTTGAAATAGCATTTGTGACTTCACCAGTTTTAAAGCTACATACAAGATACATCTGTGCCTCAATCTGAATAATATTTTCAAAAATTTGGGAGGCACCTGAAATTTTAGCTTTTTACCACTGCCATGGAAATAGACCCTAAATTTCAGTAATGTCTGTGTCCTAAATTTCTTTCATGAGCCTGCATACGCCCTGACGCAGTGTAGGCTGTGGGCTCACTCATTGTAGAATGTCTTGTGGGCTGTGGGCTTGAAGCTCTGGAGTCAAGGCTGGGCAAGAGGGTGGCAGGAGCCTGAGGGTATCAGAGAGTGGTGGTCTTCCTTTCCCTAGAGACTGAGGGAAACATCCTGTCTGTGGCAGATACCCGGCACAGGTCTGCCAACAGGGGAAATTAACTGTTGGGAGAGTGGGGCCTCTTCATGATGAGATCTGTGGTTCATCTTGGATTCTGACCACTTCTTGAGGGGATAACCCCCACCGATTATGCTCTCATCACAATATCATGACACCTGCCTTGTGAGTACATAAGTGACTTCAGACCCCATGTGTCACATCCCTGATAGAGAAAACATGCTTGTCCCTGGGACAGGGGGACTCACCTTAGGGAGTCAGCATGGGAGGTGACATGTCAGGCATGAGGGATGCATCTCACAGCAGAGGCTGGGGCCACCTAAGGTGGATTTGTACTGTCATTTCTCATAGAGAGGAGAGAATAGCAAGTCCTCACTGTGTACAGTGGCAGGGCAGGAACGCGTGTTGGGTGAAATCATGGACCCCTTATGATTATTGGGGATGAAGATTCAGGGTTGGGCATCTGAACGTCAGGCAGGTGTGGCTGGGGCAGCTCCACTGGGGTAGCAGTGCTAGCAGGGATGCTGAGTGGCCAGTGTGTGTGTGGGTGCTCGGTGGTGGGAGTGGAGCTCAGGGCATTTCTCTCCCATCTTCTCAGTCTGTACCTATTCCATTGGCAGGGACTCCACCCCTGCATGGCCTTTACCCCCACCAGGACCAGCACTAACCCAGGCAAAGTGGAGGGAGGCAGGATAGAACATGCTTGCTATTCCTATAACTCCCTCATGCTTGCTATTCAATGACTGACTAGCTTGAACTCATTAGCATTGACGTGTTACTATAAATAAGCCTTCGTTCAGCTACAGAGTGAAAGTTTGCTCTTTGTTAAAGCAGTACCGGGTGGGAGCAAGAGCCAGTCAGAGCAGGTGCGACAGCCGAAGCTGGCCTCCTCCCCTCGCTGGGGTCCCACAGGGGTCTGGAGTTTAGAGGGAGGTGACCCTGCTGGCAGGGGTGGCTCCCTGCCCCTGAGGCACACTGTGTCCCCCATGGGAGGCTAGTGATGGCTGCTGAGGTTTCAGTTCAGACGTCAGCAAGATCTCCTTAAAAGAGAGCAGCTTTAAGGATCAAACAGGCCTCAGTTCAAATTTTCAAATTGCAGTTATCTAGCTGTGCATCTTGTACATTCTACCTAACTCCTCAGAACTGCAATCTCTTTATGCAATGGGAATGCTAATATCTGCTGTTTGGGGTTAATGTAGGATACACACACACACATACACATACACACGCACACACACATACACGCACACATACACACACACATACACACGCACACACACACACACATACACACACATGCACATACACACACACATACACGCACACACACACATATACACACACACATACGCACACACACATACACACATATGCACACACACATACACACACATATACACACACATACACACACACATACACACACATATACACGCACACACAAAATTAAGATAATGAAGTTTGTGAACTCATCCCAGAAAAAGTGTCACATACCTCACCACAGTCACCTTCAAGTCCTCCCCTTGGGAAACTATATACCTAAGCCAGCACCTAGTCCACCCTTCAAAGCAATTTTGAAACTCTTTCTAGAATGATCATCAAAGCTGTTGTCACACACACAAAAACACTTAACAACGATAATGAATACCACTCAGCAAGACACTGTCACAGATTGACACAAACACAGCTGTGACACTCACAGCTGTGAGACTGATACACTCAGCTTCTGAAACCCTACTGAGTCGTTGGCACAGTGCTGCCAGTGTAAGTGCATGTGGCAAGTTTGCAAATCTAATTGTCAGACCTCATACAATGACAGCTTTTATGGCCATAGTTGTTTTGAAGGGGGGACTAGGCACTCATAGGTGTGTGTCCAGGGGAGTGCCTTGAAGCTGACCGCAGCAACCGTCTGCAATGAGGTTTGCAGTAGCCCTTCATCTAGGACGAGTCTGCAGACTTGTCAGACCTCCTGTGCTGGCGCACATGATAACATATTTGGACACATGTGAATAAACACCTTTGTCCAGGCCTGTGTGTGTACAGAGACGTATTTTATGTGTGTCTACATCATTACTTGACTTCCTCAAGTTTTTTTTACCATAACTTTTGTCCCAAGGCCTCCAGATAATCCATCTGTTTTGCAGATCTATCTTATTCAGAAACTGGTCTTGAATGGTTTTCATCCCCTCGACTTTGAGGGTCTTGTTTACTCTCTGTTTATCGCTTACCATTGCAGGTGTTCAATAAACAAGAGCACAGCAGGCCTTGGGGCCTTCCGTTTACAATGCTCCCAACAACAGTGGGCTACAGAACAAACCTCTCCCTCCAGCTAGAATTCCTCTCTGGTTAGAGCTCCATGTCTTAACACTGGTATTGATCATTTCTCTTCTACCAGTGGCTGAGTCAAGAGCAGGAGTTAAGTCCTCACCCTGAGTCTCCTGCCACTGAGCCCGGCTCTGCAGTCTTCCTGGGCTAGTCTGGACCAGAGTCCTCAGTGTGGGGCACTGCAGATCAGTGTCTCTAACCAATCTTTCAAGTGAATTAGAAAGCAAATAAATTTGAGGCCACATTTCAGAGTAAGTGCTGTGTGCTCAGCTGTGTCACGGTTCACAACTTGAAACTACTATTATACTTGGGTCCACTTGATGAATGGAACTCTATTCCTAAATTTAAATGTTCCTGCAGGCTGTTGGGTTCAGTCTTGGTTTAGTCGTTCTTTTGGGGGAGGCAGCCATGAGAATTGAGGACGTGTTTCACTGGGTTAGAGACAGTTTTCTGCAAGAACGAGCCAGAGGTTCTTTGTGGGGAACTCAGGGTGGAGATCAGGGCTGTCTGGGCCATCTGTGCGTTGGGAGGGTGTGCTGTGCATGGGAGACAAAGTGCCCTTCCATGGTGTCACCCCTGCATTTCTGTGGTGGGCCAGTAAGAAACGCCTGGGGTAGTCAGTCTGGTGTGAGAACGGCAGGTCCTGGTGGGAATGGAGCTTGGCCTCATGACCTGCCCTTGTACCCTAGTGGCCTGTGCAGTCCCCAGAGCTGAGGGCGGACCCAGCTGGCTCAGAGGTGTGAACAGGGTAACCCAGCTGCTTCCCTGCCGGTCTGCCACCCACCGTCCTCCGCCCTGGAGCCTCTCTCCTTTCTGGGCCCCTCTGTCCCTGTGCACTCTGCTCCGCTACGGGTTTCTTGCCCGCTGGTCTGCCCTGTCCCCTCCTCTGAGTCCCCAGATACCCCAGAAACCCTGCCCCCGTCTGTCTTCCCTCATTGCCCCCCAAACCTCACCCCTCCTGACTTTATGTCCTGCCCAGTTGGACTGCCTGTGCGCCTGGCCACCCTGCCGCCTCCAGCACGTGCGCTCTGACCTCGGCGGTTCCCTCAGCCTCTGTTGCAAGTGTCCGTGGTCGCCCTGGCACAGCTGGGAAGAGGCCGTGGGTGCACAGCAGGGCTGGGGGCGCGGGGCAGGGGCACAGTGGCGGCTGCGTGTCCAAGGCACCAGGAGTCTACAGTGGCGGGATTTGTTGAGGAAAATAGAAGGCGAGGACCTTTTGTCAGCTGTGTGAATAAAGAAATACGATCCCATGAAGGCGAGTAGGAGGGACCCAGGAAGCATCCGGGGCTGCCCAGTGGACAGCCATCTGATCCCTGCAGGGCAGGAGCCAGTGCGGCTGCAGCGAGCTCATGCCTGAGGGGCTGAGAAGGCTGTTTTCAGAATGCTGCTTTTTCTTTTGAAACTGTGATTGATCAAAATTAAAACTACAATATTTGGGGAACTTTGAGAAAAAGGGAGTTTCTTGTTATCACTAATTTTTATGGAAGGCCCCATGAGAAAATTAGGACAGATAAGACAGTGACATAGTGACAGGAAGGTAGAAGGCGCCCTGTGATGTGGGGCGCGCTCTTGGGCTTCCCACAGGCCTGGGACGCAGAGGCCGGGAGCTGAGACTCATTTCACTCTGGGAGTTGCCCAGGCACAGGAGCCATCAGCCAAGACCTCACCAACTGACCCCCTCAGGGGTGGACCCACTGGCCAGAGCCGGGGCTGGGGCCTGGGGACGTGCCTAACCTTGCTGTGGTCTTGCGGTGCTCCTAGCCGGCGTCAGGCCAACCTTTCAGGCAGTTCGGTTTCGCTGCTCTTTACTCTGTGGTTGCCCAGATGTCCCTGGGAGCCCAGCTGGAATCTTCTCTAGACAAATGCGAGGGACAGGCTCCAAAGTACCCAACGTTACTGCTTCCTCCTTCAAATGTCAAGGAACCGCAGTGTGGCTGGACCATTTACGGTTGATCTAAATGGGGGTTTGGGGACCACACAGCTTGAGAACCATTTGCAATTTTTCTGTTATTTCATCTTTACCAAACTTAAGTTTGTGATTCTCTGGGAAAAGACTTGGACTTTTTGAAAACTGAATAACTATTAAGACTCAATTTTTAATGAAAATAGTCAATTGTAGGTAAAGACAGCTCTACTTTATGAACCCCTAATAAGTGCCAGGCACTCTACACACCTCATGAAACTTCTCAACCATCCTTCCAAGGAGGCATAGGATTGAATATCTTTCTTTTCTTTTCTTTTTTTTTTTTTAATTTATTGATGAGGATTCATTGAGGGTACAAGAAACCAGGTTACACTGATTGCATTTGTTAGGTAAAGCCCCTCTTACAATCGTGTCTTGCCCCCCAAAGGTGTGTCACACACCAAGACCCCACCCCCTCCCTCCTTCCCTCTCTCTGCTCTTCCCTTCCCCCACTGTGTCATTAATTGTCATTAATTGTCCTCATATCAAAATTGAGTACATAGGATTCATGCTTCTCCATTCTTGTGATGCTTTACTAAGAATAATGTGTTCCACTTCCATCCAGGTTAATACAAAGGCTGTAAAGTCTCCATTTT
>CAUYTI010050741.1:0-13784 GCA_963575145.1 Galago senegalensis | reverse complement strand
GGACCCGCCAAACAACAATAATGGCTGCAACCAAAAAATAGCCGGCGTTGTGGCGGGCGCCTGTGGTCCCAGCTACTTGGGAGGCGGAGGCAAGAGACTCACTAGAGCCCAGGAATTGGAGGTTGCTGTGAGCTGTAATGCCATGGCACTCTACCCAGGGGGACAGCTTGAGGCTCTGTCTCAAAAAAAAAAAAAAAAAAAAATCCAGCTTTAATTCCAAACAAGGCATGGTGGTTACAGACCACTCCCTCAAGTAAATACAGTGGCAATAGTGATCTTGAAATGTCTGAGTAATAAGAGATAGTTGTGTTTTGTTTTGGCCTTCTATTGGCGATGTGGTGGAAGACATAGTGGGGAGTGATAAGAATAGCTGTAATGACTTTAATGTCTGCAGTCTTTAAGACCTGTGCTACCTTGAGCCAAGCATTGTAACAAACTTAAATTGTATCCACTTTAAGTTGCAGAATGGTTTTATCAATGTTTCAAATACCAGTTGTTAAATGGCTAGAACATTAAGCATAATGTATCCAGCAGTACATTTATTTAACAGTAATATTGTTATAATAAAGTTCATATGTTTTGAGTATGTATCTACCAACCCCTGAACTGAGTATTTTACATGTCTGATCTGTTAACTCCTCCCAGGGGATTAAGAGGCAGAATAGCATAGGAAGAGGAAACTTAGGAACTTGAAATAAGTTGCCTAAGGTCATTTGTTCAGTGGCTAAGTTGGGGTATGAACCCTGCTTGGATACTCCAAAGTCCATACATTTAATCTTCCACTGTGATAAACTGCCTGATCTGCTAATCTCATAAACTAATGTTCAGGTCAGTGGTTCTTAACTGGTTTTTCATGGTGGTGGGAATGCTCAATTCCCCTCTGAAAATCTGTGGGAAACTGGATCAAATGTCCCTTCCTTTACTTTTTTATGTCCCTCACCACATACACACACAAAAATCCATACAAGGCTTGGTATAGAGGCTCATGCCTATAATCCCAGCACTCTGGGAGGCAGACATGGGAGGATTGATTGAGTCCAGGGGCTTAATGTTGCTGTGAGCTATGATGATGCCATTGCACTGTAGCTAGGGTGACAGAGCATGATTCTTGTCTCCCTTCCCCCCAAATCCATACAGATATGAAATTTGGGGTATGGCTTAAGATGCTATGGACCCATCTTGAAGCCCAGCTGATCATTTTAGATAGATTATTGCTCTTACAAATGGACTTGGGCTTTATTAAAAATAACTTTTCTTTTTTCTATTCTTCTGCCAGAAGGTAGGAAAGGCCCATGTCTTTAAAGATGAATTTATGTACTGTTTGTGTTATAAATGATATTGCTAAATTTCTATATTGAAAGATTCTGTACACTTCACTGGGGAATTTAGCCTTAGGTGCTAAATTAAAACAAAAAATAACAGTATAGAACTCAGGTATGTAACCTGCTAAATTCTTGTGAGGCTTGGCATTCAGACGTGTTGGTACCTTTAGCACTTGGCACAATTTCACTGGGCTTTTTTCCAAAGTTTATGCACTATTTTTTGTCTCCTTTCAAACCTCAAGTCAGATAGATACATGAATAAACGAATGTTTCTTGCCTTCATCTCTTTTCTCATACCTAGACCAGTGGTTCTAAACTTTTAGTGGACATCAGAATTACCTAGAAGTCTCCATCCCAAAGTTTCTAATTCAGAGATCAGGGGCAAAGTCTGAGAATTTGTATTTCTGACAAATTCCCAGGGGATGTTCATGTTGGTGGTGTGAGGACCATATTTTAAGAACCACTATCCTAGAATATCAAACCCTGTATCCTTGTTCCCTAGAATATTTCTCATGTTCTGTAAACTTGAAACCTACAGAAACCTATGAGAAACCACAGTTTGCTCATATTTCTTTCTTTCTTTTTTTTTTTTTTTTTGAGACAGAGCCTCAAGCTGTCCCCCTGGGTAGAGTGCCGTGGCATAGCTCACAGCAACCTCCAACTCGTGGGGTCAAGTGAGTCTCCTGCCTCCGCCTCCCAAGTTGCTGGGACCACAGGCGCCCGCCACAATGCCTGGCTATTTTTTTTCGGTTGCAGCCATCATTGTTGTTTGGCGGGCCCGGGCTGGATTCGAACCCGCCACCTTAGGTGTATGTGGCTGGCGCCTTAGCCACTTGAGCCACAGGCACCAAGCCGCTCATATTTCTTTTAAGGGAATCTTTTTCTAGTGGCTCTTTAAAGCATACACGGAATCTATTTGGCCTGTATTTTCTTGGTAAATAATTTTGTTCATGTTAATAGAAAACTATTATTCGTAGGAGAGACATGCTTTACCAAAATCTCTGGCCCTATAGTCAAGTCATTACAGGATTCTTCACCTTTGGAGTGGGGTATAAGCTTTAGCAAACTGTCCATCAAGGCCCCTAATGGCAGAAGGTTTGAATGGAAAGCCTGGCAAGTTGGAGCTCTCATGCCCCAGTTTGACCTTGAGAGGGACTACAACTGCTGATACCATTTAAGTCACATGTGACTATGTATGTTGGCAAGTTGTGCCATCAGCTGTTTTGCTCTCACTACATGGTATTTCCTACCCTTCTCCTTCCTTCTAGGCATCAGTAGGAAGAGAGAATTGGAGCAAGTATCTTTCCTCTTTTAGATGCATCCGTGGTAGAGGCAACTTTGTTCATTTAATAGATGTACCACCTCAAGGATTCACCTGAGAGTTCCTGAACTGGAGCTGAACTTCACCTAGCAGTGTAACACTTCTGCTCTGTCTCAGCTGCACTCATTAGGGAGTAATCCATCCACGCCTGAACCTGTGTCTGAATTCTCTTTGGATTTTTATAAATAAAAACTTAGATATAGAAGAAAAGTTATAGTTAAGAGACACCTGTCTTTTGCAGTTGCATTTTTTATATCATTGACAAACGTGTACAGAATTATCATAGATGTTTTGATATGCAGTTGCCTGTTGTGTGTGATTTACAGTTCTGAGGCATTCTCAAGGGTTTCTAGGCTACACATCACAGCACAAGTTTTCCAGAAGTCTGAATATCCAACTGATAATTTCAGATAAATACTTTGTAAAAGCAATTTTAGGTGCCCACCACTTGTATTTGCTGAAGATGTGTATAACTTAGCTTGTAATACATCTTGGCTAGGGCAGAGATAAGTGAAAAAAAAAAAGCTTACAGGCCCTGCTAATGACAGCTATCCATGGCTGTTAGACTGGAGTTCACATGTAATCCCAGGCTTATCCGCTGCCTATATGCAGACACCCAAAGAATGAAAGTAAGATGAACTGCGAAAACAAATTGACCTGTGCTCATTTTGTTTCATCTCAAAATACTAAAACACAGGACCCTGGTCCTCTCCCTCAAACCTTTTTTATTCAAGAAGACAGCTTGTAGATATGAAGTTACAATGTTGGATATAGAGGAGAATACAACTTTGGGGTCAGATGCCAAAGAGGGAAAAGTCTAGATCTAGGGGTGCATTCGTTTTTTAATTTGGCTTTTGAGGTAAGTGTATGCACTGAAGCTGCTGTCAGGTTCTGACCAGTATTTGCATCTGTGCCCCTCACTTCCTGTCAGGAGGCAGACATACCACATCTTATTTCACTGACCAGAATAACTGTGCCTAGGGGCAGCACTACAGGGCAAGACTGAAAGTTAAATGACCAAGTAAACACTTAAAAATATAAAGAGTGGTAGGCAGCCCTTGAGATACCAACAATGCCCATGTAGTACCATTCCCATGTTTTTCTTTTAGCATAGTGATAAAGATGGTGAAAGTCTTTTTTTTTTTTTTTTGAGACAGAGCCTCAAACTGTCCCTGTGGGTAGAGTGCCGTGGCATCACAGCTCACAGGAACCTCCAACTCCTGGGCTCAAGCGAGTCTCCTGCCTCAGCCTCCCAAGTAGCTGGGACCACAGGCGCCCACCACAATGCCCGGCTATTTTTTGGTTGCAGCCCTCAACAATGTTTGGCGGGCCTGGGCTGGATTCAAACCCACCACCTTGGGTGTACGTGGCTGGCACCTTAGCCACTTGAGCCGCAGGCGCCAAGCCACACAATCTTGTATTTACTTATTTCTTTCTAGATCCTCAGGTAGCTGCCACTTGGCATTTTTAGTTGTAATCAGTGGGAGGAAAGGGCTGAAGTAGGTTTATGATGCCAAACCAGAATGTTTCCTACCTATCGTTTAAGAATCAGCACAGGTGTTACTTTCCCTACCTAGGAAGCTCCTTCTGACTGTCCTCTCAGTTTTAAGGCTTATTTAGTTTCCCTCCTTTGTGTTTAATTCTAATAATCCACCTACTACTTTTATAGAATTTTCCTGTTTGTGTCATCTTCCCCACTATACTGAGAGTGCCTAAACAGAGAGGGTGTGTGTCTTTACCCGTTAGCATAGTGCTTGGTACATAGGAGGTCTTCCATGTCTATTGAATGAAGTAGGCTTTTCTGAACACCCTAGCCCAAAGTCTGAATTCCTAAGTAGTTGTGTTGCTCCTAAATCTTTTCATCCATTCTACTTCGTATTGCAGTTATTTTAGCACTCATCTTTCATTCACTATTAGATTACAAGCTCAATGACACTTAAATATTAAGTGTAATATGTCTGTATCCCCTAGCATTGTATGATATCCTTAACTATTATTACCTAACTGAACTGAGGTTCAATAAACCAATTTTAACATTAAAAGCCGGGCATGGTGGCTGATGCCTATAATCCTAGCACTTTGGGAGGCTGAGATGAGAGGATTGATTGAGCCTTGGAGATTAAGACCAGCCTGAGGAACATAAGAAGACCTCATCTCTACAAAAAATTAGCCAGGTCTGGTGGCATGTGCCTGTGGTCCCAGCTACATGGGAGGCTGAATCAGAAGGATTGCTGGAGCCTGTAAGTTAGAGGCTGCAGTGAGTTGTGATGCTGCCACTGCACTCTAGCCTGGGCAAAAAAGCGAGACTCTGTCTCAAAGTAAAATAAAATTAAATGTTTTAATCCAGCCTGATTAAACTTCAAAAAAGTCTTCTCTATATGGAAAGATGTACTTTTTAATTCTTCACTCCTGAAAGCAGCAGGATATTTTTTCCAGTTGCCTCCAGGGGTCACTCACCACCTTTCAGAAAAAAGAATGATGATTAGAACACTGCTTTAGGCAGATCTGTCTGTCTTTAGATCAATAGTGAGGATACATTTTTTTTCATGAGAGGCAATTTAGGAGGAATAAATTTTTTTTGTTTTGCTTTGTTTTGTTTTTGTGAGACAGAGTGTCATTTGTCATCCTCAGTAGAGTGCTGTACATCACAGCTCATAGCAACCTCAAACTCTTGGGCTTAAGTGATTCTTTTGTCTCAGCTTCCCAAGTAGCTGGGACTACAGACGCCCAGCTATTTTTACAGACTAGGTCTCGCTCTTGCTCAGGCTGGTCAGGCAATCCACCAGCCTCAGCCTCCCAGAGTACTAGGATTACAGGCATGAGCACCAAACCCGGCCCAAGAAATAAACTGTGAGCCATATTTTTTATTGAAAATACATATAATATATTTTCTTAAAAATAGCTATTTTATTTAATTTATATAAAAGGAAAATATTTGGGTTTTAGTCGCTAATATGGTACTGTCCTAACATACTTGTGAAATGAGAAGAAGGAGGCAGACCTTTAACCTTTCAACTTGATTTTACCTCAGGTGAGAGTAAGAAATTAGAGGACCATCCTTGAGGACTGCATATCTCTATTAGGACCTATTTAATCCTTATTCCAGAGGGACTATTCTTTTTACTTATAGAATGTTTAATTTGTGCTTAAAGTGCATCATGAACAACTACGTGTCATCATAACTATTTCTCCCAGTGTACTAAACTATCATTCTTCAACCTCACTGCTAAAACCCCAGTCTATTTCATACCTAACAAATGCTGACATTGTAACCTAATCGTTTATACCCTCATATTAATCTGAAATTTAAAAAAATAAAACCAGTTCTCTCAAAGATTTAATTTTTTTTTTTTTTTTGAGACAGAGTCTTGCTCTGTCATCCTCAGTAGAGTGCTGTGGGGTCACAGCTCAGAACAACCTCCAGCTCTTGGGCTTAGGCGATTCTCTTGCCTCAGCCTCCCAAGTAGCTGGGACTACGGGTGCCTGCCACAATGCTGGACTATTTTTTGTTGCAGTTGCCACTGTTGTTTTAGCTGGCCAGGGCCACTTTCGAACCCGCCACCCTTGGTACATGGGGCCAGCACCCTACCCACTGAGCCACAGGCACTGCCCTCAAAGATTTAATTTTAGTAAGATAACTTTTATGTTTGTGCTATGTACTTTGAAAATAAGAAATAATATTAAAATAATCTGATTTCAGCTCAGCGCCTGTGGCTCAAGCAGCTAAGGCGCCAGCCACATACACCTCAGGTGGTGGGTTCGAATCCCCAGCCCGGACCCGCCAAACAACAATGATGGCTGCAATCAAAAAACGGCCAGGCGCTGTGGCGGGCGCCTGTAGTCCCAGCTACTTGGGAGGCTGAGGCAGGAGACTCGCTTGAGCCCAGGAGTTGGAGGTTGCTGTGAGCGTGATGCCATGGCACTCACCCAGGGGGATAGCCTGAGGCTCCATCTCAAAAAAAAAAAAAAAAAGAAAAGAAAAAATAATCTGATTTCAAGGAAGGAAAGAAAATTACTACGAAGTTCCGTGGTGGACATTTAGGAAGAATTTAGAATGGCCTACTGGAGATTTAGAGTAGGCTAAATCTAATGTTTGAGGGACTGATTCTTTATTTTACCAAAAATTAAAACTTACTGATTTTTATTTTTAAATTAAATTTTCTTTTTTAAAAAATTACAAACTTAGAATTTCCTTTAACTGAGTCCATTGTAACATTTAGGGCTACAGGACTCTATCAGCATAATGGTGTCCTCAGCTAATATTGATCAGATAAAATCTTTGCTGATAGTCCTATCAATAACCAAAACCAGTGATGAAGAGAAATAAAAGCAATCAAAAGTGAGCCCCTGGCAACTGTAGGTCCTACAAAGAATAAAAATAGACTGGAGTTACTTAAAGTATTAAGTGTTCAGGGTCATCTACGTAAAAATGGGAACCACTTTAGGGCTTTAGATGCCCCATAAGCAATATGATCCTCCTGCAGTTATACAGAGAGGAGGCCACTTACCCAAAGAGCTGGATACTGCTCTGCCTTGAAACAGAGGAAAAACTGACACACAGCTTTTAGCTATTCTCATTTGATCATTGCCATCTAATAGCACGCTTGATCCTACCAGCTCAGAAAAAAATCTAAAACCTTTGCAGAAAAGTGAAACATTTTCCCCCACAGTGACAAGGATTGTTGTGCTGCTAAACTAGGAGGAAACACCAATAGCAATATTTTAAAAATATTCTAAGCAGACTTTACTATACAGGTCCACTTATTCATTCATTTTAGTCATTAAATAGTTACTGAACAGCTAGTATGTGCCAGGCATTGTTCTAATAGTGAAAAATCAGACAACATCCCTGCCTTCACAGACAAGATTGAGGTTGCAGTGAGCTATGATGACCCCACTACATACATTCTACCTGTGGCAACAGAGTGAGACTCCCTCCGGGAGGAAGGGAGGGAGAAAAATTACTACAAAGTTCCATGGTAGACATTTAGGAAGAATTCAGAATGGCTGAGGCTAGGGCCTAATGGAGATTTAGGGTGGGCTAAACTATCTTCAAATCCCTTGCTCCACCCCACCCCTTGATACTACAAAGACTCAAAATGATGTGAAAAATGCAGCCCTGAGAACTTAGGTCTAGCTTTTAGGGTTCTTCAAAGAAATTGTGTGCAGTGGAAAGTGTTTACCCAACCCACTTCCTGGGAAGCTGGGCAAGAGTCAACTCAATTGTCCTTTGGCTTGAGATGCTATGTATTGATCTACTTACTCGACGACGGCTGGCTAGGTGTGATGGCTCACGCCTGTAATCCCACCACTCTGGGAGGCCAATGTGGGTGAATTGCTTGAGCTCACAGGTTCAAGATCAGCCTGAGCCAAAGCTAGACCTTGTCTCTAAAAATAGCCAGGCGTTGTGGCAGGTGCCCGACGTCCCAGCCACTTGGGAGGCTGAGGCAAGAGAATCACTCGAGCCCAAGAGTTTGAGGTTGCTGTGAGCTGCGACAGCACAGCACCCTGGGACAAAGTGAGACTCTGTCTCAAAAAAGAAAAAAATAAAAGCTACTTATCCATGGTAGACCCAGTGGGAGCACAGTGAGGGGAAGCTGAAGTAGTCAGTGTATGAGAATGAGTCCAATTGCATTGTTGAGCAAAGTGAAGAACAGGAGCTGAAGTGAGAAGCCAGAACAAGGGGGCTGAGAAACCACAAGGATGAACAGGGCTGGTTAGGACAGGGACATGGGCCTAACATGCAAAATAGCATGTGCATGAGAGCAAAATGGTTTCTATTATGTCACATGCCACTAAGTAGTTTAGTACAGTATGGTGTTCCTTAGCAATTAGGAAACCTTAGTTATACAATATAAAGAATTACTGGATAATTTGATTGGCTCTCCCTCATTAGGTTTCCAACCATTTCCTGGCTTCTTTGATGATAATTTCACAAAGAAGCAAAATAATCTTTCATAATATTGTTTTGTGTTTTTAATGCAGTTACAACTCTTCATAGTAAGAGCTGAGTTACTTGTTATAACTGAATATTTTCTGTCATTCTTTTTTGGTTTTTTGAGACAAAGTCTCACCTGGTCATTCTGGGTAGAGTGCCCCGGCGTCTTAGCTCACAGCAACCTCAAACTCTTGGGCTTAAGCGATTCTCTTGCTTCAGCCTCCCAAGTAGCTGGAACTATAGGAACCTGCCACAACACCTGGCTATTTTTTTGTTATAGCTATCACATTGTTGTTTAGCAGACCCAGGCTGGTGTATGTGGCCGGAGCCCTACCCACTGAGCTACAGGAACCTGAGCCCAGAATTTGACGATACTAAGAGCTTTGATGATTCCATGGCACTCTAGCTTGCAACAGAGTGATCCCATCTCAAGAAAAAAAATGAAAAAAATGAAAAAAATTAACATCTTTAAGAGCCTTGCTTGACTTCCTCAAATATGGAAATATAAAAATTCTCAGGACTACAGTACTTCAAATAATGTTAGGTTCATTAATAATTTCTTCGTTTGAATGAGATTTTAGTATTAAAAGGAACATCATTAACTTTTCCATATAATATTGCATGCATCTAGAATATATGCAATATTATAAGTACAGACTGATTTGTATTAGATGAGTATTGACTATTCAAATACCATGAGTAACATCGCTTTGGATGCTTTTCCAAAATGGAGAACTACTCTTGGTAAAATTCTAATTAAAACAAAATGCAGGCTCAGTGCCTGTGGCTCAAGCGGCTAAGGTGCCAGCCACATCCACCTGAGCTGGCAGATTCAAATCCAGCCCGGGCCTCCCAAACAACTATGACGGCTGCAACCGAAAAATAGCTGGGCGTTGTGTCGGGCGCCTGTAGTCCCAGCTAGTTGGAAGGCAGAGGCAGGAAACACACTTGAGCCCAGGAGTTGGAGGTTGCTGTGAGCTGTGATGCCACGGCACCCCACCCAGGGGGACAGCTTGAGGCTCTGTCTCAAAAAAAAGAAAATGCAGTTTTCTTTTGTATTGTGTGATAGTTTACTTTTTTGGAAAATTTGATGTTTATTGAAACTATAAATATGTAAACTATATATATGTATATATATATATATATATTTTTTTTAGAGACTGAGTCTCACTTTGTCACCCTCAGTAGAGTGCTGTGGCATCACACTGCTCACAGCAACCTCCAACTCCTGGGCTTAGGCAATTCTCTTGCCTCAGCCTCCGGAGTAGCTGGGACTACAGGCGCCTGACACAACGTCCGGCTATTTTTTTTTTGTTGTTGTTGCAGTTCGGCTGCAGCTGGGGCCAGGTTTGAACCTGCCACCCTTGGTATATGGGGCCAGCACCCTACTCACTGATCCACAGGCACTACCCTATACTAAAATATTTTGTGTTTATATGTACACTGAAGAGTACATATAAGAGAGATTCTCAGATAATTAAATACAAATCTTTTTCATTCATATGGATATTGAGCAAAACATTCAAAAGTTGGATAGTGGGTGGCATCTGTGGCTCAGTGGGTAGGGCGTAGGCCCCATATACCGAAGGTGGCAGGTTCAAACTTGATCCCAGCCGAACGGCAACCAAAAAATAGCCAAGCATTGTGGCGGGCACCTGTAGTCCCAGCTACTCGGGAGGCTGAGGCAAGAGAATCGCTTAAGCCCAGGAGTTGAAGGTTGCTGTGAGCTATGTGATGCCATGGCACTCTACCGAGGGCAAAAAAATGAGACTATGTCTCTACAAACAAAAACAAAAACAAAAGTCGGATAATATGTGAAACTCTCCCTTACATTGTAAAGGTCTAGTCCATGGATCTCTGGCCTTCGCCCACTAGGTGCTAGTAGCAACCCCCAGTTACTATGATACCCTTACATGCTTGCAAACACCTCTTCCAGGCAGGCAGACTTTAATTGAGCACCACAATATAAACCATCTGTCCCAAAGTATTTCTTTCTTTCTTCTTTTTTAGAAAGGGGATCTGTCTATGATCAAATTCCTGGCCTCAAAAGATCCTCCTGCCTCAGTCCCCCAAATGGCTGGCTTTACAGGTATGAGCCACCTCATTGGGTTTGTAAGTTGCTTCTTCTTCTTCTTTCTTATTCTTTTTTTTTTTTTTTTTTTTTTGGAAGCGTCTCACTCTGTTGCCCTTGGTAGAGCACTATGGCATCATAGCTCACAGCAACCTCAAAGTCTTGGGCTCAAGTAATCCTCCTGCTAAGGCAAATAGCTGGGACTACAGATATGCATCATCACACCTAGTTAATTTTTCTATTTTTAGTAGAAATGGGGTCTTGCTCTTGGTTGGGCTAGTTGTCAACTCCTGAGCTCAAGCAATCCACCTGCCTTGGCCTCCCGGAGTGCTAAGGTTAGGGGTGTGAGCCACCGCATCCACCCACTGAGTTGTTTCTTGACAAAAGTCCGTATGTTATAAGATTTCAGAGATACTCTTTTTTGTTCATAAGCTCCAAAGATCTTTTAAATTTGTAGGCACAGGCTGGTGAAGGATGGTAATTGCTAGGCGGCAGAGTGTCACTAATGAAAGTTGTTTGCTCTCCAGTATCTGAAAGAGAGTAATCTTTGGTTGAGAACCCTGTGATAATGTCCTTGGGCAGATACCTTGGAAGAGGGGCTCATTCTCTTCAAGACCCATGGCAATTACTCTTCATTGCCAGTAGCCCCATAACTAGGTTCAAATCTCAGCATCTCCAGGGGGACAGATACACCCTATGATCCAGGAGGAAATAACTTGTACACCAAAAGAATCACACTATTTTATTAATAGATACTGATGCTGAAATAGATAATAGATGCTGAAACCTGGTGAATGTGTGGAGGTAGATGGTAAGAGTGTTAGACCAAGAAGAGCAGAGCACCACACTAGAGTCAGCTGGATTCGTTGATACGGATACACCTTCTAGAGCCTGGATTCAAAGTGCTTGTGCATGCAGCTGGAGATGGCTGTGCCGGCTAATGAGGTCCACTGACTAGAATTTTAACTCAAGGTCTACAGTTCATGAGGTTGAGATGCTATTTTGGCAGGATATAAAGGAGGGGATTCAGAGTCAGGCCTCAGTCTTTCTCCATATCAAACTTCAATGCTGGAAGATTTTGAAGCAATGTCACAAGATCTTAAAGGAAAGAAAGTATGAGCCAAGGGCAGCACCTGTGGCTCAGTGGGTAGGGCGCCGACCCCATATACCAAGGGTGGTGGGTTCAGACCTGGCCCTGGCCAGGCTGCAATAGAAAAGTGGCGCGGCATTGTGGCGGGTGCCTGTAGTCCCAGCTACTCAGGAGGCTGAGACAAGAGAATCGCCTAAGCCCAGGAGTTGGAGGTTGCTGTGAGCTGTGTGACGCCACGGCACTCTACTGAGGATGATAGAGTGAGACTCTGTCTCTACAAAAAAAAAAAAAAGAAAGTATGAGCCCAAATCTCTTTCAGGTAAAAAGACAAAAGACAAATAGTTTGTATATGAATGGACTCAGGGAATATTATTTTCATAAGCCCATTTTAAAAACGTATTATAAAATTCAGCAACTACAGAGGGATTGCTAGTGATCTTTGATGTGAACAAAAAGACTAAGAAAAATAGCAGGATGAAAGATCAGAACACGGGAAGCAAAGGGTAGGACAGGATGAAAATACACTGATGTTCCATCTTTAACAACAAGGGGTCAAGAGTTATTACTTAAAGCTAATAAAGCAAGCAAAAGAGTTATGAACATTATATTGAATAATAGAGAGGTAAAATAATACACAGGTAAACACAAAGATAATATTACTTACTAAAATCAGGAGATGGAGGGACAGGAATAATTAATGTTGTTATTGTTGATAGTAAAAATACTATTAGAAAAAAGAAAACAAGGGGAAAAAAACTATTAGAAAAAACTATTGGCTCGGTGCCTGTGGCTCAAGCGGCTAAGGCGCCAGCCACATACACCTAAGGTGGCAGGTTCGAATTCCCAGCCTGGGCCAGCCAAACAACAATGATGGCTGCAACCAAAAAATGACTGGGTGTTGTGGCGGGCGCCTGTAGTCCCAGCTACTTGGGAGGCTGAGGCAGGAGACTCGCTTAAGTCCAGGAGTTGGAGGTTGCTGTGAGCTGTGATGCTATGGCACTCTACCCAATGGGGATAGCTTGAGGCTCCATCAGAAAAAAAAAAAGAAAAAACTATTACTGTCATATTGGGGGAGAGGAGAGAAGATGGATTATTCAATGAGTAGTATCCAGTATCAAAAAAACTGGATAAATATAGTTGACCCTTGAACAACTTGAGTTTGAACTTTGAGGATCTACTTATGCACAAATTTTTCGCAGTAAATACAAAGGATACCAAAAAATGTATACACATTTTTATAAAGGAAAAAAAATTGTAATACTCAACCTATGCCAATGTTTGTTATCTTGTATATTGTACCTTTTATCACTTGTGATTGCAGAAGTCAAATGTGACTTATAATTTTAATACAGTTTTTCATTTTTTAAAATGTGAATACATTTTGGGGGCACCCTCCATGCATAGGAAAAATTGGGGGAATTTGCAACAATTTGAAAAACAGACAAACCCTGTAGGCTAGATATATTGAAAAAATTAAGAAGAAATTGTATATGTTATGCATCCATAAAACATACATAATTATAGTCTATTTTATCACTTCTTACCATAAAATATACACAAATCTATTATAAAAAGTTAGAATTTATCAAAACTTACAGACTGTCATAGTGCTATTTACAGTTGAGAGAAATGTAAACAAATGTAAGGAAGCAGTATTAAATCATAACTGCATAAAGGGAACTAAAGTACATGCTGTACTGCTGTCATAATTCCCTAGCCACCTGTTGCTGGCAGTGAGCACAAGTGCTACAAGTAACTGAGTAACCAACCACTTCCAGTGCCCGGAGAGGCTGATCGTCTCCACTTGAGCAGCTGTTGCTCCAGTAAATTTCATCTTGCTGTAAAAAATCATCTCTCGGCTCCACGCCTATAGCTCAACCGGCTAAGGCACCAGCCACGTATACCTAAGGTGGTGGGTTCGAATCCCCAGCCCGGACCCACCAAACAACAATGACGGCTGCAACCAAAAAATAGCCGGGCGTTGTGGCAGGCGCCTGTGGTCCCAGCTACTTGGGAGGCGGAGGCAAGAGACTCGCTTGAGC
>CAUYTI010050740.1:0-22226 GCA_963575145.1 Galago senegalensis | reverse complement strand
GAAGGGAATATACGGTTTTTGGCAGCCACATGGATATTTCTCCAGAATATGAGTTTTATATTATTTTTGTTAATTTTATAATGTTAAACTGTAATAAATAATTGCTGAGAAGTGATTATCGAGAACTGCTTATCAAAGTTTTCATTGTTGTTAGGCCCTGCCTGCCCTGTCCCCTGCCATGTTCCGCCCCCCCGCTCTGCCCCCCAGCCATGTTGTCCCGCCTTACAGATGTTAAAACCTGGTCACCCTAGGCAAACCCATCATGGGCCCATTGCAATTCCATTTCACCTTGGTGGGCTGAAGGTCCTATTATTAGACTTCAGTTTCCAATTCACAGAGCAGAAGGTGTCCCCTAAGTTTTTCTTCTGTTAGTAACGGGGATCAGGTAAGGTGGTAGTGATGAGGATGGAGCTTCAGGGATTAATTGAAAACCTAACAGTGATGTGAGTACATTTCCACTTTGAGTTTTTGGAGCAGTTTATATCAGTTATGGAGAGGAGTGATTTCATTTTTGAATGTTCGAGGTAAAACTCATTCTCTTCTCCTTGTCTTTCTGACAGTGGCATTTGAAAGTAGTCCTAAATCTGCAAAGATGAGGGAGTGGGATAGAGTTCTGAGCCTCTTAGTACTCAGAGAAACACTCTTGCTGGAAATTATAGTTCATAAACTTCATTCACTCTGGATCATTCTAATCAGGCTATATGATCTTAAAAATTTTCCGAATCAGAGGGGAAAATAAATGTGGCCACTTTCCCTTTTTATTGTTTTTATAATAGCTTGCTCTGATTCATCTAGTTGGCAGTCAGATGCTATATCCAGCACTGGAGATGATATACTCATTATGATTCTTCTTCCTGACATTTGCTGAACATTTCCTGTCACTGGGCCCTCTGCTAAATACTTACCTATAGTAATTCATTTTCATAATGAAAAGAGATCAAACTATGTCACTTTCTTATTCTGTACTAAACCTGATGGCAGCTGTTACAGGTCAGGTTTCCCAGGAATCAGACTCTGAGATACTCTTAGATGTGTGTGCAGGAGGTTAAGCAGGGGTTGCTCTTGGAATCACCATCTGGGAGAACTGATGGAGTCAGGATGGGCCAGAGGGAGGAGCTGGGTCGTGATACAGACCTCAGCTGATTCCACATGATGCTCTGGGCTTTTGAATCCCTGTATTGCCTAGTTTTGGGCTATAAGTTGATCCCTAAGAAGGAGTTCTGACCTCGGTCAGAGGGGTAATCCTTGGCAGAAAGCAATCACTGGTTATACCACCTGTATAGATATATTTTCAATATTTTATTTCAAAATATTTAGTTGACACGGATTGTATACATTCAGGATATAAAGTGTTATGATTTGATAGACACACTCATTATATAATGATCATTACAAAGAAACTAATACATACATCACTTACTCATGCTTGTATTAGATCTCCAGAATTTATTCATCTTATACTTGAAAGATTGTACTCTTTGATCAACATGTCCCCATTTCCCTCAACCCTGGCTGCTGGCCACCATGATTCCACTTCCCGTTTCTAGGAATTTGACTGTTCTAGTTTCCACACATAAGTGAGATTGTACAGCGCTGGTCTGTCTGTGTCTGGCTTATTCCACCTAGCATAACATCTTCCAGGTTTTTCCATGTTGTTGCAGATGGCAGAGTTTCTTTTTTAAGGACAAAATAATGTTTATATGTGGGTGTATGTAGCACATCTTCTTTATGTGTCCATCAATGGACTTATTCGCACTATTGTGAGTAATGCTACAGCAAAGATAATGATCTCGTTTCATTTGCATAGGTACCGCCTATATTTTGCTCCATCTCAATTCATCTCTTACTCTCGAATCTCACTTCTGCCGAGCAGGTTTATGTTCTTATTGTTTCTTCGGTGAGTTTTTTAAAGGTCTTTAATTAAGCTGACATATAATTTATCAACCAAATCAGGCCAAACAGGATGTTATTAAACGTTGCGTTCAGAAAGCAGTCATCAACAAGGACCATCCCAGGCCAACTGGGACATATGGACACCCCTCTGATTTGTCCTGCATAGCTGTCAGAATTTGTTTTCTGAAAGTCTTGTCTGACCCTGTCACTTGCCCTGTTGTATAGTGTGTCCAGTGGGGAAGCATGTCCTGTTCTAATGACTGCAGTGTTCTGCTCCACTTGGCTGGGTTTCTTTTTATAAATCAATCAATTAGCAGTCTGCCTCTCTTGCAATTTGGGGTAAATTTTAGTAAGTAAAAGTCTTCCTGGGTTGGATCACTTTTGTCTGTCATAAAAAAAGCAAGCCTCAGGATTTGCCAAGCTGAGAAGCAGCCCAGGGAATGTGCCATCGTGACGCATTGTCCAAGACGATTCTTCCTTCCTACCACGCAGCCTTCAGCCTCAGCATCACCTCTCCCCTGCTATCAGATCAGGGGTTGAATAGATGAAATGGCTGAATAAGAAGCAAAGTGGTCAGCAATCCTCACCAGATATGCTAGGGTTTTTCACAAAGCTTTCTGCTTCTCCAGGGAAATAGTAAAAGAAAACATTTTTGGCCTGATAAAAGTCCATTTGCTTTTCATTCACCGACAAAAGGAGCCCTTTCTTATAAATGCTTTGAGAAAACTAGCTATTCTTTTTTTTTTTTTTGAGACTGAATCTCACTTTGTCATCTTCAGTAGAGTGCTGTAGCATCATAGCTCACAGCAACCTCAAATTCTAGTGCTCAAGTGATTCTCTTGCCTCAGCCTCCCAAGTAGCTGGGACTATAGGCACTGCCATAGGCTGGGTTATTTTTAGAGATGAGGTCTTGCTCTGGTTCAGGCTGGTCTCGAAACTATAAGCTCAGGCAATCTACCCACCATGGCCTCCCAGAGTGCTAGGATTATAAGTGTGAGCCACTGTGCTTGCCCCTGTTCTTTTCATTGATGTTTGCAAAATCTCCTAAATATTAAACTTTTGTTACATAATAAATCCTTATTCAATGAAGAAAAATTGAAAGTACAGGATAGCAAAAGGAACAAAAAATAGCCAAGGTGCCGGACTATAGGGCTGCCTTCACCTTGATTAAAAAGAGCAGGACCAACACCCTGCTGAGCTCTTGAGGAAGAGGTGACTGGCAGAGAGCCCTGATGGTGCAACCTCTGCCTTGACAGAGAACAACAGTATGTGCAGAGCCACTGCAGAGACCCATGATGTGGGGAAGTTTTCCCCTTTGTATTTTTACCCCAGGATGTCCAAAAGGAAGAAGGACTGCCACCCCAGTAGGTTCGGAGGGCACAATATTATTATAAGAATAATAAAGAGTATTATTCTTAAGCTTAAGATTTCATGCAGTTCTTGCTAGGTTTGGACTTGTTAGGGAGCAGCCACCCCTTCCTTTCTAATTTTTCTCTTTTGGAATGGGAATATCTGTCTTATACCTGCCTAATCCTTGTATTTTGGAAGCACATAACTTTGGTTTCGCAGGTTCACAGCTGGAAAGGAATTTTGGTGCAAAATAAATCATACCTTGAGCCTCACTCTTAATATCTAATTTAGATGATATTTAGATGAGACATTGGACTTTCAACTTTAGAGTTGTTGCTGGAACAAGTTCAGATGTGGGGGGTTGCAGGGATGGGAAGGGATATGAATTTTGGAGTGGCAGGAGCAGAATGTTATGGACTGAATGCTAGCACCCCCCCAAATTCATATGTTGAAATCCTAACCCCCAATGTGATAGTATTAAAAAGGCGGAACCTTTGGGAGGTAATTAAGTCATGAAGGTGGGACTCTCATGAGTGGAATTGGAGTTCTTATAAAAGGGACACAGACAGCTCTCTTGCTCTTTCCTTTATGTGAGGACACAGCAAGAAGGTGGCTGCCTGCACCCTAGAAGAACCTCCACCAAAATCCTGATCTTTAGGGCATCCTGATATTGGACTTCCAACCTCTAGAACTTTGCGAAATAAATTTCAATTGTTTACAAACCACCCAGTCTTTAGTATAGTGATTTTCAACTGATGTGCTGTGAGAGGATCTGAGGTGTGCCATGATAATTTTTAGAGATCATTAATTATGTTATTTTCAAAAGAAATTTAAGGCACAGTATGTATATTCTATTTTTCACTCTTTATTTTATAATAATAATAATTATTATTTTTGCAATGTTTTGGCTGAGGCTGGGATTTTTTGAAATTTTTTTAATTTTTTGTTAAAGAATGTTTTATTTTGTTTTGTTTATTATATTTAATTTTTTTATTAAATCATAGCTGTGTACATAAATGCAGTCATGGGGTACATTGTGCTGGTTTTATATACAATTTGAAATATTTTCACCAAACTGATTAACATAGCCTTCATGGCATTTTCTTAGTTATTAAGACATTTATATTCTACATTTAGAAAGATTCACATGTACCCTTGTAAGATGGACCATAGGTGTGGTCCCACCAATCACCCTCCCTCCACCCATCTTCATCCTCCCCTGCCCTCCCTATCCCCCTTTCCCATATTCTTGGGCTATAGCTTTCATAGTAGGGCTGAGTACATTGGATACTTTTTCTTCTATTCTTGAGATACTTTACTAAGAAGAATATGTTCCAGCTCCATCCATGTAAACATGTAACAGGTAAAGTCTCTTTTTTTTAAGGCTGCATAATATTCCATGGTATACATATACCACAATTTATTGATCCATTCATGGATTGATGGGCACTTGGGCTTCTTCCATGATTTAGCAATTATGAATTGGGCAGTAATAAACATTCCAGTACAAATATGTTTGTTGTAATGTGATTTTTGGTCTTTTGGATATATACCTAGTAGAGGAATTATAGGATCAAATGGCAGGTCTATTTTTAGTTCTCTAAGTGTTCTCCAAACATCTTTCCAAAAGGGACATATTAGTTTGCATTCCCACCAGCAGTGTAGGAGTGTTCCCTTTTCTCCACATCCACGCCAGCATCTCTGGTTTTGGGATTTTGTAATGTGGGATAATCTTACTGGAGTTAGATGATATCTCAAAGTAGTTTTGATTGCAAGGCTGGGTTTTAACTCATCACTTCCAGTATACGGGGCTGGCACCCTACTCCTTGAGCCACAGGAGCTGCGCCTTCACTCTTTTTTTAATCAACATAATTTAAATGTGCCACAGAAGTTTAACTATAGGTTGAAGTGTGCCATAAGATAAGAAAGGTTGGAAAACACTGCCCTAGTATTTTGTTATAGGAGCCTTCATATGTTGAAATCCTAACCCTAATCATTGGACTAAAACACCATCTTTCTACTACCTTGTATGTAAAATTATATCAATCTTGCATACATTCCTCATGTGTTCTCTGTGAATTGGCACATAAACACTTAAACGCATAATTAAGTAAGACCATCCTGCAGGTGTTCTGGCCTGCAGTCCTAGCACTCTGGGAGTCTGAAATAGGAGGTGTGCTTGAGGTCAGGAATTTGAGACCAGCCTAAGCAAGAGTGAGACACCCATCTCTACTAAAATACAAAAATTAGCTAGGTGTGGTGGTGTGTGCCTGTAGTTCCAGCTACTGGGGAGGCTGAGGCAGGAGGATTGTTGAGCCCAGGAGTTTGCGGTTGCTCTGAACTAGGCTGAGGAGGCCCTGGCACCTCAGGCAGGGCAGCAGAGTGAGACTCTGTCTTAAACAAAAATTAAAAAGTAAGACTATCCTTAGAAAGCTGAAGTGTAATTTGCTTTTTTCACTTGGTAATAAAAAGATGCTTTTCACATAAAGAGCATCATTAGTTGTAATGGCTGAACTGTATTCAATTACATGGTTGCTCCATACTTTATTTAACAATCTCTTATTTTCTGGAATTTAGGTAATTTCCAACTTTTATTTTTTACTTAAGAAAATGTTCACTAAATATTCTTTTCCTGTTTTGATGATTTCTTTAGAATTAATTTTTGTATGAGGATTTGCTAAATCATTTTTAGCATCTTAAACAATCTGGCCAACATGCCAGGCTTGGCATTTGTGTGTACTGCTGAGGCTCCCAGCAGCCTGATTGGGTGGCTTTACTGGTAAAGTGTCAGATTTCTTGGTTGCTTATTAGAAATGGTAAGTGTTAAGCTCAAAGAAATATATTTTTAAGAAATCACCATGATAGCCCCTGGGCTGTTGTATAGGCAAGCTGAAATGAGCCATGATCTAAAGAGAATTGAGAAAGAATGATCTACAATGAATTCTTTGTAGAGGCCTTCATCAGTGCAACGTGTTACTACATGGATGTAATTGCTAGCTAATGTAGTGATCATGTCCATAGGCTTGGGAGACCATGCAGGTTTTCTCATTAAGCACTGGGCATTTGCTGATGTTGCTCACAGAAAAATGGAAGCCCAATATATATATATGTGCTTTTCCTTAGAAGTATTTTTATAGCAGTTTCCTCTTCAATGTTTTGTTATTATGAAAGATGGCCTCTCTTTCTTTCTACAGTTTAGCTGGCTAATCGGGGCTCCATCTAATGATTAACATTTCTAGGGAATATATTAAAGGACTTGTTTAACATATTTACAATTTGGGGTAGGTCTTTGCCTAATAGAAACACTTTGAATGAACCAGAAGAAAATGCACAGAATGTGGCATATAATGAGCTCTGATGTTTTATTCTCCCAATAGCTCTAGTACTGAATTAGATATTTTTCTGGACTTACTGAAGTTTGTGTCAGAGTTCTCTGTGATTGATGTCAGGTAAAAGTTGCCAGCATAACTCGGAATTGTGATGGATTGTGGGGGATTAACTCCTCAAGAGAAAAATTGTCAAGTGATGCTCAGTGATGACAGTATTCAGACCATACATATTCACAAAAGATAATGTCAAAGTGAAAGTCAACTTTCTTTAGGTATTTTCTTGGTGACTGGCACCCTAATCTTTCATGTTTCCTATTAATTTCTTCCCTTGAATTGAAGAGTATAATTCTTTTGCTATAGAAATATACCTTCATGTCTGCCCTCATATTCTCTCCAGAGGGTGTTTACTTCTGATCCTTCAACATGGGTCTAGGTGGGGCAGAGTGGGCAGTGGGAACTGAGGCTTTGTTTGCAATTGGGGTAGTTTCTTGCTCTCTGAATTCTGAAACTAACACATTAACCTATAGTGCAAGAAGTGTGAGAGATGAATCAGCCTCCTCTCAAAGATCAACCTCTTGGATCTATAAACAATGAATTCTTTGTAGAGGCCTTCATCAGTGCAACGTGTTACTACATGGATGTAATTGCTAGCTAATGTAGCGATCATGTCCATAGGCTTGGGAGACCATGCAGGTTTTCTCATTAAGCACTGGGCATTTGCTGATGTTGCTCCAGTGTTTGATGGTGCTCCTGCTCATTGCCACTCTGCAATAGACAATCTATAGGTCACAAGCTTGCATTTATCTAATGCCTCTGTAGGAACTCTGCTGTCTTTAGAATCCATACATTTGGGGCAGTTTTCTCCTAACCTAATGATTTTGAACATGTGGGACGGCCCTAAGCCCAAAGATATCTGAAAAGCCTGTATTCTTAAGTAGATGCTCAACATACCAAGAGCTAAAAAGTTGATGAATTGGCTTCTCATAGGATAAAGAGTAAGATTTGCTGCCATCAGTCCACTTATCTTTCTGGATAATAATCCTTTCACATTTTGAGCAGAAGTTATTGATGGGTATAATGTCAGAAAGAAAGGACAGAAATAGGAGAAGACAGCAAAAATGTGTGTTGGGGAAGGGGTCTTTGACATGCACATAAATCTAGGTTAAAATTGGCACATTTTATACAAACTCAAGACCGTATTTCTTACTTTTGTCTTTTAAGGGGACAAAGTGGTTTCAATCATTAAAAGGAAGATCTTGGCTATCACAACAATGATATTCTAGCTTACATCAGAAAACCCCTAGACAGTGGTGCTGCCATTTTCTCTAGACACACAAGATTCTCAAACTCTCTGCATAATTATTGCCTCTTGTGTCCTATTTACCAATTTCCTGCAGACATGTCAAGAATTCTCCTAAATCTGGGCTTCATGTTGGCGTAATCAAGAATGCTTTTCTTTCCGCTCATTTTTATGGCTCTGTATGCTTGTAGAGTCTCACTCAGCTTTGCTGGATCACTCTCGGGATATTTTAAAGGCTGTCTTCCACTTCCAGTCTTCTTGCCTATGTGATGCCTCATGCCTGTGCCTTGGTTAGAACTAATCTTAATGTTGTGATCCCACATTCAGACACGCTTATGACTATCGGCAGATTAACGGGCCTCAAGGCAAGTAAGGGACTGCTTGCCAACCTTGCCTTGCATTGTTGGTGATCTCAATTTCCTACAAACCACCAATCTCATGAGGATGGGGACAAGTGCGGACCTGAATGCACTGGTATACACAGTGTAACCAACAGCTTTGCATTATAGAGTTTATCTGACGTGATATAGATGTTTGTAGTCTGAAAGAGAATGTTTTTAAATTGTAAGCTCTTTTGGGGCCTTTTAATTTCTGCCCTTTTGTTCTCTCAGACTTTCTAATTTCTCAGTTCCTTTCCAACCCTTAGGCACATGGGATTGCTCATAGAGTACTCTTTGCTTTCACACTAAGATTTCTACAAAGATCTTGCTATCAATGTTTAGGAATATGGGTAACCTCTAGTTTCTAATATCTGATGCCTTAATTCTATTTGTCTTTTGTGATGGCCATTTTAATTTTCACTCATTAGTGATGCAAAACAGAAGCCACAGGCTTTAATCATGGAAGTTCTGTTTTTACCTAGCTTTTCTGGGTTCTATGAGCTTTGCAAGCTTCCTGGTTGGCGATGATGATACATCCTGACTCTCTGGGGAGAGGGCATGGAAATTTTGCATTTGGAACCCTCCCAGATTGTACCCTATGTGTCTCTTATTTTGGCTGGTTCTGATTTGCATCCTTTTTTGCTATAATGAAAGTTTGATTGTAAGTATAGCATTTTTCTGAGTTCTGAGAATCATTATAACAAATTATTGAATCTGAAGTGGGAGAGGATACCCCTGAATTCAAACTAGTGGTCAGAAGTACAAGTGGCATGGAAGCCCCGATCCTGTGGCTGGTGTCTGAAGTGGGGACAGCCTCGCGGGACACTGTGCCTTTAATTGGTGAAGTTTGACCTAAGTCCAGGTGGTTAGCATCAGAAATCAACTGCAGTACTAAAAAGAACTTCATGGAAGTTCTGTTTTTACCTCCCTTTCCTGGGTTCTCAGAGCTCTGCACGTTTCCTGGTTGGTGGTAATATATCCTGATTCCATGGGGAGTCCAAAATATTAGCAAAAAGGCTCCAGTTAAACAGGAAAAAGTCATATTCTGTACTGGAATCAAATGCAATGTATAAAATCTACAATTTCCCAGCATCTAAATATTATGTCAACGTATTTAAAAGAATCATAGTGATAACTTACTCTACAAGTTTTGTCTTATAAAAATATTTGTTGAAGGACGAGTGCTATGAATGAAGCCAGAAAGATAAATGTGTGAAGATGGTGTGAGCTGAAAATTTTAAAATGTCACTGTAAAGAAAATTAGAATTGAGCACATTACCATTTAGCAGAATTTATTCTTAACCTACCAGGTACTCCAGCAGCACCACCAGTAAAGAATATATTCTCAGTTGAAACTCTATGGTTCTTACCACAAAGTCTGAGCCAAAGGAAGAGGTCAACAGCTTCTAGTTTACAAACTATAAAATGCACCTTTCAGTAAGACTGTTGGCAATTTTATAAGCACTTAAAAATAATACAACTATATTGAAGAAAACCTCAGAAAAGAATTTGTGACATTATATGAAAGAAAGATGGGGTTAAGAAACTGGAGAATATAAATGTCTCTGACTGTGTACTATTTCACCCAGAATAAAAGCCCAAGTCCTTAGAGAGGCCTGTGAGACTCTTGGAAAGTGTTTTAGTCTCTTTCTTCTATAACTTCCCTTCTTCACTTCTCTTGGGCTCATTGGGCTCCAATTACACCCTTTCACACCTAGCTGCTGTTAGGCAGGGACCACATCTTTACCTGGCAGGGGTAGGCCAGGAAGGGCAGAGCAGCTGGGGACCAATCAGGGGAGGGGACTGCAGGAAGACATAGTTAACAAAAAACTAGGAAGGTTTTGAGGTTTACACACCTGTGGAGCAGAAGCAGCTGTAACCTTGTTATATAAGAACACCTGTCAATCACCTGTAACATTCCATACCTCCTGTGAGCCTGTCCCCAGATCAGGCTAAAAAAGGAAACCACCTGGGGCTCTCAATGTCTTTCTTCAAGCCAGGAAACTGACCCCTTCCTCTGTCTGGAATGTATTTTCATTTTATATAGCTTCCTTCTTTTCTGTAATAAAAACGGTTGATGTGGAATTGCTGTTTGTGGTCACACTGGCCATGTTTGTAATAGTCTAGGGTGACCAGACATCCCGCTTTTAAACAATTTGTCCCGGTCCTGCGGCCTTTTAAAAAAGTCCCGATTTTTGGAAAGAATGCAAGAGTAGACGGGAGAACAGGAAGGGAATATACAATTTTCGGCTGCCATGTGGCTATTTCGCCAGAATATGAGTTTTATATTATTTTTGTTAATTATATAATGTTAAACTGTAATAATAACAAATAATTGTTGAGAAGTGATTATGAAAACTGCTTATCAAAGTTTGCGTTGTTGTCAGGCCCTGCCCTGCCCCCGCCTCACCCCACCCCCCAGCCATGTTGTCCTGCTTTACGAATGTTAAAATCTGGTCACCCTATAATAGTCTGAGCAAGGAGCTAAAGAACCAGGTCAACAGTCCTCCAAGAGCCCAGGTCTGAACACTGTCATTCAGACTCCTCAGACACACTCTTGGTCATAGTCAAAATGGGTGGTTAGGCCACAAAACTCAAAAACAGAAAACATGTTTCAATTCCCCAGCATTCTGAATGCCCCTATCCTAAGTACTGCTGATTACTGGTAATAAAATAATTTCTTACTCCCTTTAACTGTCTTAAACCCCATGAAATTGCCAAGTAATGGTGATATAGAAAAGAAGACATTAAATGAATCCTCCACATTATATAGCCTCAGTCTCTCTAAAAGAAACTGACAGTGTCGAGCAAAATCAAAGGGAATGCAATAAAGTGAGAGATACAGACTCTGAGTGGAAATATTTCTGTATCGCCACAGGGGGCTGCATCTGTTCACTCATTTGTGACAGGTGTTGTTAAATCCACAGGCTTACTGTGATTAACCCCAGTTACCAAGGGGCTAATTATCTAGTCTAGTTAGCTTTTCTTTTCTTAAGAGCTTTGTTTACACTGCTTCTTCCTCTCCTTCCACTCTCCTTCATCTTTTCTTTAATGTCTTACTCCTGTTCCCAATCATGTTCACTCTCCAAATTTACAAATGACCTCTTAATTGTCAGACTAAATAGCCTATTTATTCTAGGCCTCCACCCAGTTGTGTGTGAAGGGCTTTTAATTGTCGACCACCCATCGATTCCAACACTCCCTGTTCTGAATTTCAATACCACATCCTTTCTCTGCTGCCTTCCCACTACCCTCTGACTTCTACCTCATCTCCATTTTCAATGACTAATTCCTGTCCAAATAGCAGAAGCTATCTTTGGCCTTCCACCCTCTGTGCCTCATGAGAGCTTCTTCACCGCTAAGGATTTTCCCCTCTGTAGCACTGTCTATCTAATCTCTAAGCTACGTTTTACCCTCTCGGGCTCCTCTATGTCACATTTGCAATCACTAACTATAGATACTTGCATTTAAAGTACCACTGTGCTCTCAGAATTACTCCCAGAACGCTTCGCTTTTCAATCATCTAATTTCTATGTTGGACATTATTTCAATGTCCCAGACAACAAGACTTCAATAGCAAAGAGAAATTTAATGACTGGGAAACTGGAGTCATTATTCTTCCTCCACAGAAGTGTCTGCTTTCAGTTTCTTGGTGTTGTCAATGTACTCCCTTGTGTCTTGGCAACAACCTTCCACTTCTCATTCTTCAAGTACACTCTATATTCTCCATGCCTTTTCCCACACTCTTCCCTCTATTTGGTTTCCACACAACTCATCTCCACTGTGAAATCCCACCCATTCTTCAAGGTCCAGCTCAAATCTCACCCAGAGCCTCAGGCCAGAATTGCTTTCACCTGACACTCACCTGTACTCCATTACCACGGAAGAGTCATCAGTGAGACTCCCTGAGACTCCCTCCATGTCTCTCTCTATGGATAGAAAGTGAGTCCCCATGGTGCTGAATCCGCATCTGATTCTCATGTTTCTCAATCTCTCAGCACCTAGATAATACTCATTAAATATTTTAATTGACTGGCAGGGACTCTCCTAGGCATGGGGGTAAAGAATAATCAGACTGATTTTTTGCTTAAGCATTTTGGAGCTCCCTTATTACCTGCAATTAAATGTTAATGAAGAATCATTGAAAAATTAAAATGCAAAAAGCATAGCTAATAATGTAAGACTAATGAGAGCCTGAGTTCTCACAGGCACCCAGGCACATCATGTTAATACTGGGCTCTTAGCCCTTTATCTTTCTTTTGAATTATTGGACATATAGCCAGTGAAGAAAGTTACATGGCAAGAACTTACCATCAGAAGAAAAGAGAATACCTGACCAAACTGACAGCCTTAGTTAGAACAGATATCTACTGCCAGAGTCTGCCCAGGCATTTGTTCGCTCTTCCGGATCACTTACAAGAGGGCCTCTGATGACAGATTGTAACTCATGTCTTAACTGTCATTATGAAAAGCATGAGTGATGAATGTGCCAACCCAGGATTCTGAGCAGGAATTCTCTGACACTGCTCTTTGCAAGGCTGGCCCCAAGCTATCTGTGGAGTCGATTGTCTCCTTCCTCCCCCTGTTCTCAGAGCTGCCTAAAGTTCCTTCTCACCTAACTCCCCCCTCCCCCACACCTACCAAAGGTGCCATCCCCATTAATAATTAAAAACAGGTTAGGGATGCAAGAAGGAGAAATTGGAGAGGTGCTAATTTTTGAATCAAAATAACATGTGTGCATATTTTTTTTAATTAAAGAGTATTCCAAGGTTTATGACAAATAAAAAGCAGTCACCTGCTGCTTTTTCTTCCTCACCTACTTAGGTCACCCAGACATAGCCACTTTAACTATTTTAGGCATTTCTTCTGGCATTTACTTCCATATTTCTAAATAATCTGTTTATACCATTAATTTTGCTTCTCGATTTTAAAGATTATCTATTATTTTTCTATTTAATTTAATAATCTTAGAACCCCTACATATATACACACATATGAACAGAAAATGGTGATATTATAAATGGGGGGTAACAGTAGTCAATGTTTTCACTATATATAAATATATATTTAACAATATAGTAAGTCTGATATTGGTTGTAGTGAGCAAGAAAGTAAAAGCAGAACTGAAAGAATCTGTCCTAGCTGCCCTGTGTAGGCCTCAACCAAGCCCCAGCCATTTCTGTTGTCTGTATGTTTCTTCCTTGACATATGTGGGGCCTAGATTGTAACCTAGTAACTTCCCTGGACTTCTGTCGCCTTTGAGGGCAGGTAGTCTGACCGTCTCAAGGATGTGGGCTAATCTGATCTTCCCCCTTGAGCCCCAGACCTTGAGGATGATGTCATGTCTCTCTCTGTGCCCTCCTGCCTCACGTGCACTCCAGCCCTGAAAAGTGGATAAAAGATTCACAACAGATTGAGTTGGGGGGCTCAGTTTTGGAGACACACTGGTGTTCGGAGTGACCCCCTGGCTGGAATAAGCCTGCTTCCTCTAATCAACTGGTGCCTGATGTCTTCTGTCAGTTTCCTGCTGACAGGAAAGTGTCAGTTTCCTGCTACAGTAGTTCAGTCTTATATTGTGTTATATTTCCTTTCTTATTCAACTTTTTGTTTTTTCCAAATTAATAAATGCCTAGTATTAAAGTGCTTACTTTTAATCCACCTGACTAAATCAGACTCAAGCTTCTCAAAGAATATTCCACAATGTAGGCAATGAATTAAGTCATTTATTAGTTGCTTTATTATTTTTTTCTTAGAAACACCCCCTGAAGCCACCTGCATTATTAAATTTGGACTGATCGCTCTTGAGCCCAAGTACTAAGCCTTGTTCTGAGTCTGCCTCCAGTCTCATTCTAAGAATTTTCTTCATTCGCCTTTGTATGCTGGATTCCCTGTTTTCTGGGTTTCTTGTCTCCCCCTTTCTTGGGCTTTGCCCTCATTTGGGTGAGGCACATCTTCCAGTAGCTTCCTGAGAAGATGCATAGGGGGTAAATTTCTTAAGAGCTTGTTTATCTTAAAGTGTCTTTATTCTGTCCCCTCCTTAATTGATAGTTTTCCTGGGTTTAAAATTCTAGGTCGAAAGTCATTTTCTGCTCAGAATTATGTTGCTTTTCAGGAGTCTGCTGCTATTTGCTTAGCTCTCTTTTGTATGTTAGCTGTTTTCTCTTTCCCCAGGTCCTCAAGAAATTTTCTTCCTCTAAGTTAAAATATTCCAAGGAACAATTATAGAATTTCAAAGTTATATCTATACCACTCCATCCCTTGCTTAAATTGCTTTGTTCTTTTCTTTTACAAGGATAAATTTAAATGCTTTCCTGTTCACAAGTGCTGTTTTCAATAATTGCAATCTGCTAAGAGCTTTAAAAGCTGAATTTCTGGCATTTAAAACAAGGCATACCATATCCTGAAGCTAGCAGGACTAAGCATACTTTACTTTCACACCCGTGTGTGATGTCTTCCAAAGGGTCTAGAAAGGGTTAGGAAAAGAGAAAGGGTGATAACTGCTTATTTATCTAGATTTAACCACAGGTTAAAATGAGAGGTCTTTTTCCTGCAAATGAATCTCACACACTCCTAGTTAAGTGTACAGCAGAAGCTGGAAACTCAAAGTGAAGGGTGATCAATCCTATTCTTGCTTATTTTAAAGCAACTATTACTACTAATAATATTTTATTACACATAAAAAAATCTGGAAAAATTCTAAGCTGATTGGAATTCCAGGACAATTGTCATGAAATTTCAGGACAACTGTCGTATCCCAGGAAATGGGACTATTCCCAGCAAACTGCTATGTATGGCCACCCTAGACATAAGGCATCTTTAATATGATCACAGAGAGATCCGTTTCAGAATTTAGGGAAGAAGGCTATATTCTACAGTAAGCACTGTGTCTTGCCTTAAATTGCTCTGGACTGGAATATTCTGGAACAAACAAACACAAAAGAAGGATGAGGGATTTATGAGGAAAGAGGAGAGTTGCTTGGCTACAGAAGGAGAGGATATAGATTGGATTTATGAGAAGTAATGTCATGAATTCATCTCGGAGTGGTCTAAACAAAAATTCAACCATAATTTATGGTTTTCATGCAAATGTCCCAGTTGGATAAGGTTTCAGAAAAGAGAAAGTTTAATGAAATTTCAAGTTGGAAATGCAGCCTCCAGTTTGTCTGAAGCAAAAGTTGCTTATTAAGCTGTCAAATTCTAAAATTGTGGAGTACTGTTTATTTTGAAGAGTTAGAAATGCTGTGGACCTGGCGCTGGGCCCCCGGGGGTCTCTGAAGCTGATGCATGGGGCTTTTATGAGAAAGCCAGGACTGCCCTTGTGCTTTGCTAAGGGCACTGGCATCTCTGAGCTAAAGGAAAAACTTGACGAAAAGGTTCCATTCTGGTGACTTTTATAGAAAAAGAGAAAATACGTTCAATTGAATTGGGCTCAGAGATGGGTATTTATAGAATTCACAAATTGTTTTAAGACTATTTATCCACTTAAATATATATTATTCATGCTTCTATTATGTGCCAGGCCCTGTGCTATTCAAAAGAGCAGACATAGACCCTGCTTTCATAGAGCTTGGGGATGAATAAAAGAAAAATTTCCCTAAGTGGAGGTAATTCTAAGGTATTAGTTACCTGTCCTTCTGCCCTTCTGAACAATTGCACATTTCAAATTAGAGATTGTTACCAAGGAGAACAGATTTTTAACAGCATATTATAGAGTAGGAACTGAGGGATATTTGTGGAATACATTCCTTATCAGATTGATCTCATGTAAGCAAAATAGTTAACTCATTGATGTAAATGGGCAGTATTTATAGTAATAATAATAATAATGATAATTTATTGGGTACTTTCCATGTGCTAGACACCGTGCTAGGAGCACTCCATAAATTATTTTATTTACTCATTCTAATAATCCTATGGTAGGCAGCATTTTTATCTTTATTTTTATTTATTTATTTATTTATTTTACTATGTTGCCCTTTGGTAGAGTGCCATGGCATCACAGCTCACAGCAACCTCCAACTCTTGGGCTTAAGTGATTCTCTTGCCTCAACCTCCCAAGTAGCTGGAACTACAGGCCCTCACCACAACACTCAGCTATTTTTTTTGTTGTAGTTGTCACTGTTGTCTAGCTGGCCTGAGCTGGGTTCAAACCTGCCAGCCTTGGCATATGTGGCTGGCACCATAACCACTATGCTACAGGCGCTGAGCCTTTATTTTTTAAGAAAGAAAAGTGCCTTACCAAACTAAGTAACCTAACTTTTGCTAGGATGTCTATAGTATAGATGAATCAAAAATCAACTCTAGTGAGTTTGCCTTTGAATGTCAGTCTTAATCCTGAACATCCACTGCTTCCACCAGGTTCCATCTAAGTGGCATGATCTGTGTGGTCACTATGGACCTGTCTACACAGTCACCCTGTTCAGCTGCTGGCTGTGGAGTGAAGGGGTTGTTGAAGACTCTGCCAAGTCCAGTCCCACCGTTCAGAACAGTCCTTACTGATGGCAAAATAGATGTAATTTCTGCCTCTAGACAATGTCCCTTGGTGGAAACACTGACCAAGACTCCTGGCATCTGCACTGGGTATTTTCTTACTAAAGAGTACCCACATAGAAGAAGAAAAGTTACAATCCCATTTACTTTCACATCCAGTAAACATTCTATGTCAAAGAGATGGAGGTTGGCTCATAAATGCACTCAATACCAGCTTGAGAAGCACTAGGGCATGTTCAACGCAAGGAAGAACAGAGAAGTAACAGCTCACTACTGTGGCGGGCGCATGTGCGTGAGTGCATGTGTGTGTGTGTGTGTGTGTGTGTGTGTGTGGTATAACTGTGTGAGTCAAACTGGTGTCACAAACATTAAATTATTCAATTAGGCAGCCCAAGATGAAGCCATAAAAAGTGTTAATGTGACACATCATTTCACAAATGGAATCTTAAAACAGCTTGCTGGGATTCTCCAACATGACAAAAATATCCATTAACTTTTGCTGCAGCTTGTCTTAAGATGGAGACAGAAAGCAGCTCACAGTTCAAGAAAGAATAGGGGGCGGTGTTTGGAAGTCTCTGTTCTTGAGCTGTGATTTTGCTTTTATAATTTGCTTTGCTACTTCCCTAAATTTTCTCCAGACATAGGAATAAGCTGTTTCAGTTACCTAACCATGGTTTACTGAGTTCTAATTCTGGTGAATAAGCTATGTTTTAAAGTTTTATTCAGTACCTTATTTATCATATATTATTGTTATATGTCATTCACTATTCATATGATATTTGTCCTTTGTGTTCAACCATTTGGAAACGAGGTAAATAAACTGCAATATATTCACCTCACAAGATAATTATCCTGCTATGAAAATAATGTTAATGAGAAGTTTATAATAATAAGTGAAGCGATTATTATGTTGAGTGAATATATTAAATTTCATAATTGGGTGCACAATCGAATCTTTGTAAAGTAATAGCCATAGGGGGGAAAAGCACCTCCAAAATGTTGACATTGTTTGTCTCTGTGTTATGAGGTATGGGTATTAGTTGTTGTTTTCTTCTCCTTTCCTTGGTGCCTTTTTTATTATTCATCTTATCTGCCATAAGTGTTATTATCATAATCTCCAACCAAACTAAAAATCTTATTTAAGAGACATTTGAATTATTCATAAGTACCAATGGAAACTTCAATTAGCAAAGTTTCCATTATATTTAGGTATTCAAAACAGTTCCAATATTGTGCAATTTTAGTATTTTCAGGAAAAGTGATTTGTTCAAAGTATGAAAAAATTATGGTTTAATTACGGCCTTTTATGTAAATTCCACTTATAGCCCCAGAAGTGAGAGTGCCTAGATTGCACACGGACTTTCTGTCGTGCTCCCGCTGGGTGAGGGCTACGCCTGGGAGCACAGCCTCGGCAGGTCCTCTTCTGCTTGCTGCTCACGTCCTGCACCTAGAATCCCTGTGCTGGCTCCCTGCGCCCAGCTCACTCTACTCCCTCTTGTTCAGAGATCCCCTTAGAGGTCCTTCCTTTAGGGATGTCTTCCCTTGCTCCCCTTCTCATTCAACACTTAGGTACCAAAGGATGGTTGTCCTATTAGAAGCACTCTGTCAGCACCCTGCTTGTCTCCTGGGGCCCTTCCTATACTATGATTGTACTTTAATACATATAATTTATGTTTATCTTTCCTGGTGTAATTCAAGCCCCACACTGGGAGCTCTGTGTCCGTTTGGTTGCCTACTGCTCTCCTAGTACCAAGTACGAGTCTATTAGTCTATTCTTGTAGTCAAAGCTGAGGTTTAGTAGTAGGATAGTATTCCGGCTGATCATGAAGACGATGGACTAGACTACTTAGGTTTGAATCCCAGCTAAATATTTACTAGATCTGTGAATGTGGTATGTTATTCAATACCATTATGCTTCTGTTTCTTTATCTGTATAACTTTGCGATTATACCTATCAAGGTTGTTGTAAAGATAAATTGAGATAACATCAAATGCTGAGCACAGAGTCCTAGAAATGATGTTGTAGGTGTTCAATAAGTCATTTCATCAATAGTAGTTATTGGGATTATACCTATCAAGGTTGTTGTAAAGATAAATTGAGATAACATCAAATGCTGAGCACAGAGTCCTGGAACATTGTAGGTGTTAGTAAGTCATAGTAGTCAATAGTAGTTATTGTCATTAATTTCTTCGTTTCTAAAGTTGTTAACCAATTTTCTGAGACAAAATTTTTCAGTGACCACTAGATGGCATTAAGGTTAATTTAAAGTATAGAAAGTATGGTCCTTGCTTATATCAGTAAAAACGTGGTGAAAAGTAATTTCACACATATTGCTTTAAGTTGCAATTTAATAAATTTTGATTTTGCATCAATTTATGTAGGAAAGTCCCAGAAGAAATTGTATTTGTTTCAGTTTTGTTTCTGTCAAGGGTTCACCACACTGCTTTCTGTTTATTTATTTATTTTAAGGTAGTAAAGTTATTTCTGAGTGTTCAGAATAATGCTGCACATCAAATGGCCCTCTAGCTGCACTGAAAACAGTGCCTGTTTTATAGTTGCAATATGAGGCACTGAAGGTCAACAGTACCAAACTCAATGGTGACCTTGAAGGAAACTCTCTGTGGGTTTTCTAAGCTGGGAGCTGAAGATAATTGGATAATGATTATGTCTGAAACAGATGAGGGAACACAAAAAGTGTCTGAATGTTTGGATAACAACAGTTTTTATGGTAGGGGAAGGCCAGCTCCCTCCCTACGCTACTCAAAAATGCTGCACTGTAGTAAGGCAGGTGCCTATTGTTTCTTAAACTTTGCAGAATGCAATAAAGGCTCAAAATATAAATGTCAATATTCTCCTCAAAGATATTGTGGTAGGCTTAAAAATTTAGCATTGCTGAGTTTCTTGTGTTGTAGCCATTAATTATGGTTATCTCATCAATGATATTGTAGAAGAAATACACATTTCGGCTATTGTTAGAAGAAAATGATCTAGAGGACAGTAGACTTTGATGGGCTGGCTGACAAAGAGGCATTAGGAAGTTTTACTAAAGGGTAAAGATTAGATTTGTCATATTGGGAATGAATGCGCCCTGGGGAATTTTCAATTTGATAATTTTGTTCAACCTTTGAGGTGGATTGCCAAATGTTTCACCTTACCTCTATTAACTCCATAAGGGTAAGAAAAGCATGTACCTGTCACCTCTGAATCACCAAAGTTAAACCTGCAGCATAGTTTATCTCCAAAGCTACCCAAACTATAGTATGTGCTCAACACATCTTGAGTGAACAATGAATGAAAATATATCCAGTCAATTAGACCAAATAAAAGAATCCTGATGGAGGTCAGCAAGGTGGTTTAGGTCAAGATGTTATAGCATGTTTGTAAGAAGACACTCCTCTTCTGTTCTCTACATATAAATACACACATGTAGACTAAGAATGCACTTTAACAAGAAGAGATGTAAATCCAGCAGAATCTAAACATTAATCTTGTAGGCTTATAAAAGTGATCTTTTTTCCAAAGTAGGAATCAGTTTTACTATTTGCTAGAATTCAGAGCTATAAAACTATAAAAAAGATGCACAAGATTTATATCACAGTGGTATTGTTTAGTACATGCTCCTTTGTAAACCAGTTAAAATTATTATTCCTGGAATAGTTAATTATTATTTCCATAGGAAATTAAGAATGAACTTAAATTCCATAATTAAAATAAACTGAGCAATAGGTGACAAAAGTATCCAGAAAACAAATTATTCTATTATTTAGAAATAATAGGCAGATTATACTAAGGCAAACACTTTTAGCTTCCTCAAGATAAATTTCAAGTCAGTATTGAAATAGTCTTTAGAAAATCCAAAAATTTGAAACAATTAATACTTTGCTGCGATTTCAATACTTTTGCTAAATATGTTATTCCCTTTGTCTTGAATGCCTAACACTGCTATTCATACTTTATGACCCAGTTCATAAGTTCCATTTATATATCACTAGGAAAGTGATATTTTTTTTGTTGGTGAAAAAAGCAAATTTAGAAAGGAATCATCATTCATGGGGATGATTCAGATGAAGCAGGCTCCCAGACATTATGTAAACCCCTCTGTTCAAAAAATCTAGAACACAAATATAGCTAGAAATAATGAACTAATGTCAGAGGTTCTCTCTCTTTTGTTGGCATGTTGAATATCCTTATCTAAAATACTTGGAAGCACAAGTGGACTGAATTTTGGAATTTTTTAGAATTGGTATGTTTGCATTATATTATTTATTTGAGCACCCTTTAATCCCCAAATCAAGAAGTCAAACTACTCCAAAGAGCATTTTCTGTGAGTCATTGTGTTAATGCTTAAAATGCTTGGTATTTGGGAATATTTTTAATTTTTGGATTTGGAATGCTCAACTGGATTACCTAGGAAATGAAATTATAATCAGAAGCCTGTTAGTGAGTGTGGAATCAGAGCAAGGGGAATTGGTTATATGTTTGAAAAGTTTTATGGTAGGGGTCGAACTTCCATAAAGTGCCGGGCAATAAATACTTTAGACTTTGCAGATCCTATGGCCTTTGTCAAGATTACTCTACTCTGATATTATAGTGAAAAAGCAGCTATAGAGAACTTGTAGACAAATGAACATGCCTGTGGTACATTAGAACTTTATTTATAAGAACAGGTTTGGGGGGGATTCTGGGAAGATGGCCGACTGGTAGCAACCCTGGTCAGAGGCTCCTGAGGAAAGGAAGAAAAACTGGTTGGAATCAGAATCCATGAAGCCAAAGACGGGGAGCTGAGCCCAGAAAGAAGTTCGGCAAGCTATAAATCCAAGGAAGATCACTTAAGAACATAAAATACACATACAAATCGGGCCCCAGAACTGCTTACTAGAGCCTCCCCCCTCCAGTGGGTGGCGGGCGGCCGCAGAGAAGCCCCCTGTGCCCGGCAGCCACAGAAGTACTTGCTAGCTTAGCGCACCCCTGCCAGTGGCGGCAGACGAGTCCCCCACTCTGAGAGGGCCGAGAACTGCTTGCTAGAGCTGTGCACCCCACGGGCGACAGAGAAGCGACCTGCCCCAGGGCTCTGGGCAGGTCTAGAACTAATTGCTAGAGCCGCAAACTTGCAGCGGGTGGAGGGTCGCCGGATCAGAGTTCCCCTGCTCTGGGCAGCCACAGAAGTACTTGCTAGAGCTTAGCACAACCCCGCTGGTGGCGGCGGACGAGTCCCCCACTCCAGGAGGGCCTAGAACTGCCTGCTAGAGTCGCGTAGCCCACTGGTGACAGAGAGGCACCCTGCCCCAGTGCTCTGGGCAGGTCCAGAACTGATTGCTAGAGCTGCAAGCTTCCGGTGGGCGGCAGGTCGCCGGAGCGGAGTTCCCCTGCTCCAGGCAGCCATAGAGGTGCTTGCTAGAGCTTAGCGCACCCCCGCCGGTGGCAGCAAACGAGTCCCCCACTCCAGGAGGGCCGAGAACTGCTTACCAGAACCACGCATTCCA
>CAUYTI010050738.1:0-10537 GCA_963575145.1 Galago senegalensis | reverse complement strand
TTATTGTATGGAACATGGTTTGTTTCAAAATGATGAAATATTTCTAACCATTTGTTCTCTATTGTGATTTTTGCTGATGCCCAAGATTTAACCTTTTCCTTATCAATATATTTTTTTAATAATGATACCTTGTAAGTCGTGTCACTTTCAAGGCAGGTGCTAGACGTTTTGCTGCCACTATAAAATATAAATAATACGAATATTGTCTGCTAAATTCATGAAATAAATAAACGAATTACTTATCTAAATTATCTGAACAGCTGATTTGTTGACATCACTTGTTTAACTAGCACTAGCACGCAGTAGGATGTGTATCATCTGAGAGACATTTACAAAATGTGTTCGTGGTTGCCAATGCCAAAAAATGCCATTGTTCATTAAGTCCAAACGATGATGGTCAAATTCTAACAACTGATCAATAATGCGAACTTTGATAAGCAGTTCTCGATAATCAGTTCTCAAGAATTATTTGTTATTATTAAAGTTTAACATTATAAAATTAACAAAAATAATATAAAACTCATATCCTGGCAAAATAGCCACATAGCAGCCGAAAACCGTATGTTCCCTTCCCGTTCTCCCGCAGTTCCCTAGCTTGTCGTGCATTCTTTCCAAAAATCAGGACTTTTTAAAAATGCAGCGGGACGTGGGACAAATTATTAAAAATCGGGACGGTCCCGCTAAAAGCAAGATGTCTGGTCACATTACTTTAGGTCCTAAGTTTCTTACATAATTGCTGTATGTGAATATATAGCTATTTGTAACATTCTTTTTTTTTTTTTTTTTTGAGACAGAGCCTCAAGTTATCCCCCTGGGTAGAGTGCCATGGCATCACAGCTCATAGCAACCTCCAACTCCTGGGCTCAAGCCAGTCTCCTGCCTCTGCCTCCCAAGTAGCTGGGACTACAGGCGCCCACCACAACACTTGGCTATTTTTTGGTTGCAGCCATCATTGTTGTTTGGCAAGCCCAGGCTGGATTCGGACCCACCACCTTATGTGTATGTGGCTGGCACCTTAGCCACTTGAGCCACAGGTGCTGAGCCTGTAACATTCTTTATTTGGAAATTTAGGGTATCAAAATACCAATGTCCTGCTAGTTTAAGGGTACACGTAGAACTGAAATTTGAGTTACTGTGCAAGATTCATTTTTCTTCTGAGGCTGTCGTTTGTCATGTGTTTTGGGAGAATCCTTCAGATCAAAGTTTTGGTTGCAATTATTGTTTAGCATCAAAGCCTATTGTTCCTTGCAAACTCAAATCTGTGAGCTTGGCACAAAGTCCAGGTACAATATTCCTATCAGAAGCTGTCCTTATAGTATCTTGTAAAGTGCTTTTGAATTAATAAGTATTAGCATAATAAAGAAAAACTGTAATAGGAATAAAAAATGATGATTGTAATATTGTCTAAGTACAATAAATTACAAAGACACGAAGAAAAATAGCCCAGAAGACTATTTTATTTTAAGGAAATAAAAGTTGGTAAGCTTATTTTTTTTTTTTTTTGGTTTTTTTTTTTTGAGACAGAGCCTCAAGCTGTCCCCCTGGGTTGAGTGCCATGGCATTACAGCTCACAGCAACCTCCAACTCCTGGGCTCCAGCGAGTCTCTTGCCTCCACCTCCCAAGTAGCTGGGACCACAGGCACCCGCCACAACACCCAGCTATTTTTTGGTTGCAGCCATCATTGTTGTTTTTGGCGGGTCCGGGCTGGGGATTCGAACCCACCACCTTAGGTGTACGTGGCTGGCGCCTTAGCAGCTTGAGCCACAGGCACCGAGCCGGTAAGCTTATTTTATAAAGCATATACAGCAGAGTGTTCTAAAAGAATTATTTATCACACATGATTTCTCTTTATTTGCTTTTGTTTTTACTGGGTTTCCAAAATGTATTCTCATTGACCTTCAAATAGTTAAGGGTATTGGGAGGAACGTTGAGACCATCCTTGCCACCTCCTTGTTTTCACATGGCAGCTATCATTTTGTGTGGAATCAACACCAAGCATTCTTTCATGGATATTCTTTTCTAAATGATCTTTCAGTTCTAAGATTTGTGCAGTGGAATGCTATGCCACATTTATCTCCCTTTCTCAGTGACGGAGATGATTAAGTGTGGAGCAAAATGAGACTCTAAAATGTCATGTAACTATTAAATATTATAAGAATACTACAAACTCTCATATGAAGTAGACCGAAATTTTCTAAGAATGTCTATCATTCACATCTCAAAGGGAAGATTATTCAAACCTTGAATTATTTTATGTGATACCTAACTATCTAGCCTCATTCATTTGGTGTATATAGTTACGTTGGCACAGGTATTGCCTAAATGGTAAATTTCTGCTTAAATGAAAAAATGAAATCTATGGTATTCTCTGAATTCTTAACTAGCTAGTGGTATGAGAGGTCCTGTTAGGTGTGGGTTTATTTCAGTGGGAGGATGGAATGACCTGTGTTATTCAAAATATCTAAAGTCACATGGTTGATGACTGTATTTCAAAATATGCTTTATTTTATTTTATTTTAGACAAGGCCTCACTCTTTTGCACAGTGGAGTTCAATGACATGATCATAGTTCACTGTAGTTTCAAACTCTGGGGCTCAAGTGATCCTCCTGTCTCAGCCTTCCAAGTAGCTGGGATTATAGAAATGTACCGCCACACCTACTTGATTTTTTGTTTTAATAAGATAGGTGTCTCACTGTGTTGCCCAGGCTAGTCTCAAACTCCTATCTACATGTTATATTTAAAATGTAGGGCTCGGAGCCTGTGGCTCAAGTGGCTAAGGCACCAGCCACATACACCTAAGGTGGCGGGTTCAAATCCAGCCCGGGCCCGCCAAACAACAATGATGGCTGCAACCAAAAAATGGCCAGGCATTGTGGCAGGTGCCTGTGGTCCCAGCTACTTGGGAGGCAGAGGCAGGAGACTCACTTGAGCCCAGGAGTTGGAGGTTGCTGTGAGCTGTGATGCCATGGCACTCTACCCAGGGGGACAGCTTGAGACTCTGTCTTAAAAAAAAAAAAAAAAAGAAAGAAAGAAAATGTAGATATCAAGTGTGAAAAAGAAAGTTCTGATGGATGATAGGTTACTCCTAATAACATGACAGTAGATTAAAAATTAACACTGAAAACAATCAGCAAATTTCAGCTTTTCATCTGGAATTTGTCTGCCAATTTATTCGTATCTACAGGTGAGCACAAAATTCACTAGAGTTATTGTAAAAGAATTTATAGAAAGTTTTAAATGTATTTTAATGGCAATTTGGTCCCAAAGAAAAATCATAGAAATACGTAGTATCAATGGCACTGCCAGTGTCCTGGTTGTCTAGAGAAAGGAAGAGATGATTTAAGAGAATTACAATGGCAGTTGGGCCAACTGTGCCAACATGTGGTTTCTAATTGCAAGTGTGGTTTATGGCAGGAGAAAAATACTCGGTGCTTCATTGGTTCAGATGGAAAGCAGGACTTTTATGGAGTGTCAGGGAACCAGATATGCAGGTTGGGAGATAGCAATCCCACTCCATTGGAAGAGAATGAGAACTCATTGTGTGTCTGCATCCAGAGAGATGAATTTGAGACGGAAACTTTAGTTTCTATGTTTGTGATAGTCAGCTCTTTTATATTTTGCAACATGTAAATTGTTCAAAATTGAGCCATCCCTTGAGAATTCAGCCTAAAGTCTCCCTGAAGAGGAAAAACCGTACACCCATTTCTCCCTACATTTGCCCTCTAGTTCAGGGAAGGCAGTCAGACAACAGTAGAAGTGAAGCAATGAAGATTTGCTTCTTTACTTTGGCTTAGCTTCAAAATCACTCTATCCCCCATATCTCTAGCTATTGTGCTATGGCTAAAAGTAGGGTTAGGGAGCCCTTAGAGAAGTATCAACACGGTAGGAAATGTATCTCCAATTTACTCTAGCATTGCACAGCCTCTGTGCACCTATGCTCAGGTACCACCTGGAATTACGGCAGCCTTCACAAGTGGGAGGAATGGGATTCATCCACTCTTGTTTGGAAGGAGAACTCGTAAAGATTTAGGAGTTGACATCTTTTGGTTGTCTTTTTTCTTAAATTCAGTTTAGGATTTTCCTGGTTTTCAGTATATCAAGTGATTTTCAATTGAAGCGTAGACATTTCTCTATTATTGTATGCAACTGTAGATATTATTGAAACTTTTGTTTTAACTGGCTTTGACACCTTTCCACCAAGGGAAGCAGTGGGTGCCACCTTGCCACTCCCTCATGGAGTTAGAATCCCCAGTTCTCCACTTGTTCTCGGTTAACACACTGTATGGCTGGTTGTCCTTGCTACTGCTGAGCATGGGTGGAATTTCCAGATCCCTGCATGGTCTCCCCGACATCACAGTGGAGGTGGCCAGGGCACCTTGTTCCCGGGGCATAGTGGTTTGATACCTCCTCTGTATTGGGGGAGGGGACAGACACCTGCTTCTTGCTAAGTAGAGGTGGATGTCCAGACTTCCTACACCGTCTCCATTGATAACTTCGTAAGATGCTTCATTGTCACCTGCCAGGCATAAAGTCCCTGGCTCTCTACTGAGCCTTCTTTGACACCAATATGGCAGAGGTGTTAGGGGTACTTGTTCAAGCCTCATGAGAGTGGAAGTCTAGTATTTCTGCTCAGCCTTTGCTGGCATACAGGGTCACCATTTCTACTGTGGCATTTGGCTGAAGTAGAGCGGTTATTGTCTAGTGTTCTGTCTTGCTAATCTACCGCTTTCCTGGTTATATGGCTAGAAAGAGCACTTTTGTTGAGGCTTCTTATGCTCCATACCCGTGAGCATTCCGCGGGTGCCGACGTCTATGTTTCTTGGTGTTTCCAGGTTTATGACTTTGTCAGCTACAAATCTGGAACATTTGAGGCAAAAAGAAAACCCGAGGCTCTCACCACTGTGTTGTTTCTGGGATTCAGAGGTCCCCAACAGCTCTTACCTCCCTTCACCTTAGAGAGTCTTCTTACATTTATTTTGTATATAACATCTGGGGGTGGGGGGACTTGTTGTTTGTTTGTTTAGTTGAATCTAGCAAGAGGAATAGAAAAAGGTAAGTCTACTCTATCTTTTCAGAAGCAGAACTCCTTGCTGTTCAATTTTTGGGTTTATTTGTTTTTTTCCCCAATCCTATATGAGAAGGTTTAAAAAATACAGAGAATATGAAGGAATCGTGCCCCCACATATCTGCCACTTAGATTGAACACTCAACATTTTATACATTTGACTCTGCTGCATATTTAGCCATCTGCCCAGTCCATCTATTTGTCTATTATTTTTACTGGACTTCAGTACACGTCACCCCTAAACCCTTCAGCGTGCATATCATTAATCAGACTTTACCGTTTCTGGTTTTCTAAGGTGAGTTTGACATAAAGTAAAATGTACAAAATCGCAACTACCACTGGATGAGCTTTGTAGAATCCCACCATTACTGCGGTAATTTTTATCACTTCCAGAAGTTCCCTCAAGCCCCTTCTCATTTAACTCCTACCTCCCTCTCACTTCAGGAAGAAACTACTGACTTAATTTTTTTTCTTCTTCCTCTTCTCCCCCCCCCTTCTTCTTGCTGTAAATTTCATTTTGCCTGTTGGAGAATTTCATATAAATTTCTTCTATTTCATATAAATTCTACAATTGGTATAAGTCTGTAGTCTTCTTTTCTGCATTCCTTTACCAGCACAATACTCTTGAGCTCCCTTCATGTTGTTACATGTATCAATAGTTCTTTTCTTCCCCACTGCTGACACCTATTTTATTGAGTGAATAATGCCATGGTTTGTTCATTCTGGCCTGTTTCCAATTCTTAGCCACTTGAAAGTTGGGCTGGTACAAGCCATTGCTCTCTCCTCTCTGCTTAGAGCGTAGTGCAAAGCAACTTAAGATTTTGTGCCGTTCTTCTGACTAATAAAATGGCAAAGGGCTACAAAGATACGTTTTAATCACGCAGAATACTCACATTTTCCACGTAGTTCTCATTGTTAGTTCTAGCTATCCATTTATCTGATGTTGAAAACATTTGTGCAATAGAATCAAAAGATAGTTTTAGCCTTGTAAAAATAGAATTTGGCTTCCTGGCACCAAATTTTATTTTGTGAAGGAGAAACAATGGCTTTAACGACACCGTGACTGTAATGTTCATTACTGGGAATGCCAAAGCGGCCTCTGGAGGAGCATCTTATTTCAGGCATACTTACAAGACTATTTCTGCACAAATTATTGATGGGTTGCTGCAGATGGGTTCGTGTGTGTCTCACAGACCCTTATTTCTCCGGCCCCGCCTATTATGTCAGTGCCTTGCTTCTTTTCTCTTTCCCCAAGATGACTTCCTAAGGGAACTATACCTTCCGATTGGTAGACTTACTGATTGATACCAGGGAGTCCTACCAGCTACCAAAGGGGACAAAATTGGGACTCTGTGCGATTCATGAGAGTGGTCATGCCTACTGTGAACAGTCCAGGAAGGAACGGAGGATGTTTCTTACGTTTATTACAACCTTTCTCTGGCTTTATTTTTCTTTATACAGTTGATGGCCTGGACAAAGCTTCTATAGCAAACTCAGATGGCCCCACTGCAGGTTCCCAAACACCTCCCTTCAAGAGAAAGGGGAAACTCTCCACCATCGGTAAAATCTTTAAGCCTTGGAAGTGGAGGAAAAAGAAGACAAGTGACAAATTTAGAGAAACGTCAGCAGGTATGAGCGTCACACCTTTGTTAGAAGACATCCTGAAGTAAATATTCATGTTTTGCAGTATTTCTTTTCTTTTTTTGTTTCAGAAAAAAAAAAATTTACGTTTGAAATGAAATTATTTCATTGAAGGATGAAATAACTCAGAGTTCTGATTTGCCCCTTCTTTGGTACTGACTTCTGCTTTCTAATATATTCTTATTTTTAAATATATCTTTGGAAATTTATTTTTATAATATAAAAAACTGATGTGTGAGGAGGCAGCAGGTGAAATAGGGGAAAATGAGAGGTGGAAACTTTATCCATCAATGCTGTGGATTTAGCAACACCTGCTTTTATATACTCACACCGTTATGTGTCTATCTGTCTGGTTCTAGTAGCACAGCCTTATTTCTTAATTAAAACTTTAAAAATGTGTTTTTTGCTGTATTTGTTCTGTGAATAAGATTTAAATGGGTATCTGAAAGTGCCGCTGTGTTTGTTTAATCTTAAATTTCCATCATATCGTTAGGACAAAGAGATGGTCTGTGTGCTAGGAGAGCCATAACCCTCTTGGTGTGAAAAATCTTTGATTATTAATTTAATGTGTAAGCTTTTTTAAGCCTAAAGAATTACACTGTTGAGTGCCTTTCCTATGGACTCATAGAGGAGGTTGACTTTAAATCTCAGGGAAGAATTAAGCCCAAATTAAACTTGTGCCAGTGTCCATGGTGTTTGAAGAGAAACAAGAATTTCTCTCTTGAGTAAATTCAACATTCTCCATAATTAAAAAGTAATCCCTTCATCAGAAACCCTCATTACACCACAGTCTAATATTGTCAGTGCACATCTGGGGTCTTATTGGTCTGTGCTAAGATAAGAGCTGACTTTTCCTTCTAGAGCTGTGAAGTAGAAAATAGGACACACAAGGATGTGGGCTAGAGAAAATCATCTCTGATGCGTCTGCAGCTATGTCATTTCTTTGAGCATTTCATATTTAACAAGAAACAATGATAAGCTATCTGGGATTTATTTTGAAATAATTGCAGAGGAGTGGTGAAGTAGGAAAGAGTATAGACAAAAGAAGACTGGCAATGAGTTGGTCATGGTTGAAGTTGGGCGGTGGGTATGTGAGGTTTATTATTCTAGTTTCTCTACTTGTAGATACTGGGAATTTTTCATAATAAAATGAAAAAGAAGAGAGATTTGCTAAAGCCTCTTCATCGCCTAAGTGGCTGGGTTGGCAAACAGTGGGTAGTGGGGACAGAGTGCTGAGTAAGGACACTGGGTGGTGGTCTTGCCAGCAAGGTGCCGAGTGACCCTGTGCAAGTTGGATCAGCCTCTAAGCTTTGATTTCCTTCCCTACAAAATCAAGTTGTTGAATGAGCTTCATTTTAGATGCTTTAGTTCCAGATGCTGTTGGTTCCCAGGGAGATCCTGATTCTCCCAGTGCTGGGCTGGGCATCTTGTTCTCCCTTGTTCTTTGGTTGTGGATAAAACCACACTGGCCTTCTTACACGCCTCCCTAAGCATTGGGGAGAAGAATCTGGTTCTTCAAGTTACCATGACTACCCAAGATGGGGAGGGCGAAGGGGGTGTCAGGGTTCCAGACAGCAGCATTAAAAGATTCGGAGCAGAGAGGATGGAAGTCTCCTCACTTGCCTCTCTTGCCCTTTACTCCCTAAGTCCGAGCTACTAACTTTTCTCTCATTAAAGTAGAGAAGACATCTGCAAAGAACTTCCCCATGCTCTTTCCTTGTCACCTTGTTTTAATTATTCTAATAGCAGGGAGGCTGCAACACCAACTCTGAGTATTTAAGAAAAATCATTTTAAACAGGATTTAAGTTATGTCATCCTGTATTTATTCAGATTGAGGATCACCCGTCATTCTTTGTATTATTTGCTTTTCAAATTCATGTAGAATTTTACATAAGGTTAGCTCTAAAACGTTATTTGTGGATATTTACAATCCCTGGTTCCTAAGGACTACCAAACTACACCAAAACCTGAAAAAGTTACTAAATGCCTCCTCAGCCTATTTTTTCTGTCAAAATTGCTATATTAATAGAATAAAAACAAGCAAAGTATATGCATTAACAATCTTTTGTGGGCTTGGCGTCTATAGCTCAACTGGCTAAGGCGCCAGCCACGTACACCTAAGGTGGCGGGTTCAAATCCCAGCCCGGACCCGCCAAACAACAATGACGGCTGCAACCAAAAAATAGCCGGGCGTTGTGGTGGGTGCCTGTGGTCCCAGCTACTTGGGAGGCGAAGGCAAGAGACTCGCTTGAGCCCAGGAGTTGGAGGTTGCTGTGAGCTGTGATGCCACGGCACTCTAACCAGGGGGATAGCTTGAGGCTATGTCTCAAAAAAAAAAAAATCTTTTGTGAATTTCTGTGCTGCATTTACATGTAATCATTTGTTTTAAGCCCATATGCCTAAAGTTTGACTTGAACTTCGTGAGATGTGGTACAATATCCCATTATAAAGTATTTTATTGCCACCCTATTTTTTTCCTCATAATTTTTGATTACATCATAACTGTGTACATTGATGCATTTATGGGGACAATGTGCTGATTTTATATACAATCTGGAATGTACATAAAATGTCAATTCCATGCAATTTCCCCCTCTTGCTTTTCAGAATCTACCCTATTTATTCTTCAAGTTCTAAGATCAATGCAATCATTTCAAGATTCCCCTTGACCCATGGGTCTGCAATCCATTCCCTCTGTAGTTCCATGTATGTGCTTCTATGCCTCTTTGGGCACTTACGGTTTCTTTTTTATTTTTTCATGATATTTTATTTTATTATTTTTTTATTAAGTCTTTCGTACATAGACATAAATACATTTATGCCATTATAGGATTCAATGTGATGATTATTTGTACAAATTGGAATGTTTACATCCTATTAAAAAGCATAGCCTTCACCACTTTTACCCTATTACAGGATTAAAACATTTATGCTCTACACGTATAGATCCAACTTGTACTTCCAATATGCTCCATAGTTGTCAACCTATTTTATGTTTATTTAAAGATGTAATTTTGGGGCTGAGATAGGTGGGATATATAAGGAAAACTTAAAGCAAAGAAAACAAAGACATAAAATGGTGTATCACGGGTTCGTTTTCTTCACATTGAAGAAAAGTGTCACGTCTAGAGGAAAACTGATGTTTTTGGAAATAACCAAGAGAAAGGAAGTTTCTTCTTTAAAAGGTTACCTCAAACTGAAATTGAGCTGTTAGGATATAATCAAGGCCGTGCACACTCTAGCAGTGAATGAAGTACATCTGAGGCTAGACACACGGCATCTTGGGGTATGAAGGTGAAGTACATCTGAGCCTAGACACACGGCATCATGGGGTGTGAAAGTGAAGTACATCTGAGCCTAGACGCATGGCATCTTGGGGTGTGAAGGTGAAGTACATCTGAGCCTAGACGCACGGCGTCTTGGGGTGTGAAGGTGAAGTACATCTGAGGCTAGACACACGGCATCTTGGGGTGTGAAGGTGAAGTACATCTAAGGCTAGACACATGTCATCTTGGGGTGTGAAGGTGAAGTACATCTGAGGCTAAACACATGTCATCTTGGGGTGTGAAGGTGAAGTACATCTGAGGCTAGATGCATGTCATCTTGGGGTGTGAAGGTGAAGTACATGAGGCTAGACACATGGTGTCTTGGGGTGTGAAGGTGAAGTACATCTGAGGCTAGACGCACGGCCTCTTGGGCTGTGAAGGTGAAGTACATCTGAGGCTAGACACATGGCATCTTGGGGTGTGAAGGTGAAGTACATCTGAGGTTAGACGCATGTCATCTTGGGGTGTGAAGGTGAAGTACATCTGAGGCTAGACACATGTC